>APFE031043411.1:0-30693 GCA_000404065.3 Pinus taeda | reverse complement strand
TGTTAAGGAAAATAACAAGTAGGTAGGAATAAATCAAATAAAGTGCATGGAGGGTTTCTAACTAAGTAAACTTAGAAACTTCAACAGCTGGGAATGGTAACTTGGTGTACTTGCCCAAAGCACACCCTCTGCAGACCTCATAATGCTCGATACTAAAATCAGGAACTCCAGTAGTGATCTCCCTCAGTACTCTCAAAGCTCCATGATGCACATGCGCCATCCTCCGGTGCCATAACTCGCACAAGTCTCTACTATTGGTGGTACTAGTGTGAGTGCTACCAGATGTGCTACTCACCAATGCTCCTGCCGACTAAAAATTGAACCTGTATAGTTTCCCAGAGCGAAATCCAATCACTTTGGCCGAAGTGATGGAAGCTCCCCTAGGATGCATCAATACCTGCCCTCCTGAGAAAGTGATGTCAAACTCCTTCTCCATAGTAGACACTGAAATCAAGTCCTTCTTCATCCCCGGAACATACAAAACATCCATGACCTTCAAAGGAGGCAAAGACTCCCTCTCAATGGTCACAATCCCCACACCAACATCTCTCACAGTGCAGTCATCTCCTAGTACAATCTCAATATCAAGTGCCCTCTCTGCAAGCTCTGAAAAGAACTCCCGTGCACCTATCATATTGCGGGAAGCCCCAATGTCCATGTACCACACATCGGATAATGTACTCCTACTAGATGAAGTAATAAATGCAAAGTCCTGGTCAAACTGTGAAGCAAACTGCTCCACCTCTGCTGAAGCTGCAGTACCCTTCTTCCCCTTATTCTTCCTCTTAGGACACGTAGCAGCGTAGTGTCCCATCTTTTGACATGCCCAACATTTGACTTTGGACATATCCGTATCTTTCTTCTTCTTCTCCTTTCCTTTAGCCCCATCTGATGAGGCCCCTTTCTTAGCCTTCCCTTTGTTCTTCCCCCTGGCTATCAAGGCTACATCCTCCTCATCTTCTATCTTCACCCCACCACTACCAGTCTTTCGTATCTCATGTTGCACACAATCATCCCAGAATCTGTCCCAATTGGGAAGATCCTCCCTAGAGGTAAGAGCATCTCCAAAGACCTCCCAAGACTTAGGAAGTCCTGCTACAGCTATCCTGACTAACTCTATGGGTGCAACTGCCTCACCAATAGCAATCAAATCATCGCTTACTTGTTTGACCTTGCGAAGATAATGAACTACACTTTTAGCCTTTGTCATCCTAATGTTCTTCAATTGTTCTTTGAGTACCATCCTCCTGCTCTCATTGGCTCTCTGATAGAGAGTGGTTAGAGTTGTCCACATCTAATATGCATATGTGTTTCCTCTCACCTGAGGAACCACATGAACCTTTAGACTGTCCATCAAAATCTGTTTTGCCATTGCATTATTTTTTTGTGAATTCAACAAGTTCATCTGCGGCAGTAGGAGGTACAACCACTTGTCGCACTATGTCCCAAATTGTTGTCTCCTCAAACACTGTCTGAATTATGTCCTTCCAAACGGCATAGTTGGATATCCCATCCAGTCTGTCCTCTATCCTTAAGAACATAGCCATAATTGCTCTCCAAAATCTACAAAATCAAGAAATGAACTTTCCAACACACCTTGCGGTCCCAAAAGTTCAGTCTGTCTAAAATTTCACCTTGCTATCCCAAAATATCAGTGTGTTGTCCAAACCGAGTTTGTTGTCCAAACCACTGTTGGTTGTCCCAAACTACTATTTGTTGTTCAAACTGCAATTTTCAACCTGTAGCCCTGATACCATGTTCAAATTTGATGACTAAAATGTTTCCTGCAATCCCAACCCGGTTTTAATTTCACCTTATCACTCCCATTCAATTAAATTCCCTTTCCCATAAACATACATTCAACATATAGAATTCTGGAAATGAAATTTTCAGATTAAAACACATGGGACTGTCAACACATGCCGAAATAAATATGGACATAAACAGACCAGCAACACATATAAAAATACACAGATTTTTGGTCAACTTAGACCCAAGCAAAACCCCTTCAATCTTCTCCGGGGAAAACTTGTTAGCGAGCTCTTCAAATTTATTTATCTTTCAAGTTTAGGGAAAATACATTTGCAAACAAAACAAAACAGCAAAATACAACTTATCTCTTTAGCCCAAAACTCCTTAAAAACCATGCCCACTTTGTCTCAATTTTCGTGCGCACTTGACGCTGTAAATATGTACTGTACAGATACGACTGTACAGATTGTGTTTACGGATTTCGTACAGTTGTACGGACTGTACGGATTTTTTTTCAAAAAAAATACCTTTTTTCAAAACCTTCTATCGAACGTCATGCAGCTCAGCATTAAATGTTGTTTGTATTGTACCTTCTGCCGTCTTCTATGCCTCGATTTTTGTGCCCAACTTTGCCCAGAAATCACTCCTTCAGCTTGCTACAACAAATTTTTCCTTCAGAACTTTTCTCCAACTGTCAGCCTCCTTTCTCCAATCTGCTCATGAAGAATGAACACAGTCTCTCTTTTCTTTTCCCCCTTTTGTTTCCCTAAATGAATTTTGGGCAACCCTAAGACCTAATGGCTCAGATTCATTTAGATCA
Source organism: Pinus taeda (assembly GCA_000404065.3). Taxonomy (NCBI): domain Eukaryota; kingdom Viridiplantae; phylum Streptophyta; class Pinopsida; order Pinales; family Pinaceae; genus Pinus; species Pinus taeda. Next base: position 28,121 of record APFE031043411.1, on the reverse strand, counting down.
AGGGATGAGAATAAATGTGCATTTAATTCTCACTCTCTATTTTTTAACTCACCCATTAAATAAAGTACCCACATTGTACTTTATGTCTAAAGTCACTTTTCACTTTATAATTTAACAATGACTTTACCACTTATAAAGCCACTTTCACTTTATAAAGTCATACTTAGGAAAATAATTATTTTGGAAACTTTTCCCTAGGTAGAGACTAACCCATGGGAAACCACTTGTCCAAGGTACATTAAAAATCAACAAGATAATGAACCGAAGAGTCACTACCTTGTATACATTCAATTGCACATTAATAGAAAGCTTCAAGTGTGGAGTTACACATTCCAATCAATATATATATATATATTGCAAAAAATGCAAAATGCCAAATTGGTTGCAAAATATATGAAAAAGGGCATATTTGTACTTACTGATGAAGGTAGAAATGGCATGCATATGACACTCATAATTACAATTCAAGCATCAATCATCTAGAATCTAGATTCTAGCAATTACAAAAAAATATACAAATTTTTAAACCATATAATAGATGTTGAAAATGGTACCAAGGAGGTGTTTCCTAGGCATTTCTCCTTTTGGCCTAGGGGGACACATTAATCACCTTTTGTCGAAGTGATATTACGAATTTATTAATATCAAGGGGTTAAAGTACTTTTTATGTGGAGAAGTACTAGGTATTTTAAGTTATTAAAGTCGCATGTGTTTTTAAAAGTGACTTTATGTGTAAAGTACTAGAAGTGACTTCTATTTTAAAAGTCACTTTATGAGAAAAAGTGACCATGGTGCTAAAACATTAAAAGTACTAGGGAGGCTCATTAATAGAAAGGGGGACCACATCAGGGGTCAAGTAGGGGACTAATCTCCACCCTTGATCTAAATGGTTTGAGATTGAATCTCAACCATTAAATCTTAGGGATAGGGTTCTCATCTTTTCCCAAGAGACAAAAAGGGAGAAAAGGAGTTTTGGGGGCTCATTATTTTTCATGAGAAGATTGAGGAGAGGAGCAAGGGAGAAAGGAGGAGAGCTTCAAGAAATTGTACAGCAGAGTTAAGGAGCTACAGCAGTAGGAATCCCAAGGAGACTAAGTTAAAGCTGCGAAGGGAGCTTGAGAATCAAGGAAGCATCTACAGTCATCACACAGAGTTGAAGTCTGAAAGCAAATATCTGTCATTTCTCAGCATAAGCTAGGTCTCTAAAACCACGAGTTTATCTCTGAAAACATCAGCTCGTATTCCTGTATTGACCAGTGAGATTCTCGGGTTACCTCAGCAAGAATCCTGGGTCTGTTTAAGAGAGGGAACCCATGAGCCTTAAGTCGCATTTCAGAGTGTGTATCAACGTGATTTCTGGGGAGTAACAGCCAGCTTCAGCCTGGGTTAAATTCAGCGAAGAATGAGCCTGAGTTTATGGCCATCTGTAGCAGTCTAAATCGTTCCATTCCCTGACTAAGAGACCGAAAATTTTGCTGAAAGGAGAGTGACTTTGAGAGGAAATTATCAGTTCATAATTTCAGTATACAAGAGGACCTCTGAGCAACAGCTCAAAGGGAAGAGATACGTTAATTTCTTGTTATTCTTGTTGTAAAAATTTCTAAGAAAAAATAAAAGTGTCCTTACAGCACTGGTTTTCTCCACTGTGGGGTTTTACCAGGGTCAAGTTGACCAAAATAATTATGTCAAACTTATGTGTGTGCTTGCTTAATGTTCATTGTATTAGCTGAAAAATAGAACAACTCTTTTATGTTTCAAATGAATGATTGAAATTTTTATATCAGTGTATCAAAACATGTGGTTTGGGCTTGAAAAACACTAACAAAATTTGAAAATTGGACTAAGGGTGCAGGTCATTATTTTTCTACAATAGAAAGTAGACCATTAAGTTATGGAATGAAATAGGTTACCCTACAACTGTCAATAATAACATGACAAAATAGTTATGTTTACAAAATAGGCTATCTTCTCACCGAAGCATGAAGACAAAAAGGTCCAAAACAATAAACTAAGCTGGTTGCTAAATACTATAAATCTATCATGTATGATATATAAAGTAGTGAAAGAGGAGAAACAATTTTCCATGTTGCACGACTCGTACTCATATAAGACTTGTCTACCTATTGACTCAGCAACTTGTATAAGAATCAGAAACAACCCGTATAAGACTCGGCAAATTACAGACTCCCTCCATTTTCCCCTTCCCTCCACCTGATCTCAAAAGGGAGAAACAAAAGAAAAAAGAAAAAATGCTGCCATGGATGGGTCTTATATGGGTCCATACATGAGTCGTATGCGAGTCTTATGCGAGTTAATGTGAGTAAGGGTCTTATGCACAAGTTCTATGAGAGTGACTCATTTCAGCATATGACTCGTCAAGACCGATGAATCTTGAAAAGTCTTATAAGGGTCGTGCTTCAAAGTGAATTATTCTAGTCTCTATGATCCTATCCACTATTCTTTCCTCTTTGCATCATGACATTTTTGAGTGGGCTGGTGGTAGTGGTGCCAGAGCAAGATGAAACTATATAGAAGAGGTTGTAGGCAGAACTGAAAATGAAGCCCCTACTAGTAGAGCTAGTGTCCTACACATGGGGGCTATGGCAGTGGATGGGGTGGAATCTCAACATGATCACAATCATCCATAATGGCATTCTCTAGTTGCTCTAAAACCAATACTCAATCCTCCAAATTATCCTCCTCTAAATTCTTGTCCCAAGCCTTCAAGCTTTTATCCGACTTTGGCACCTCACAGTAATGAGACAATAATCACAAGTTGTAATGAACATAAACCAAGCTCTCTAACCAATTTACATTCAACCTATTTCTTTTTATGCTATGGAGAAATTGTAGTCCAACGCCCCTCTACAAAAGAAGTGTTCACCATTTGTGAAAGCACCCATGTTGCCAAACACTATAGTGGGGAGGTAGCACTATCATGCATGTTACACCACTGACAAGCAATGTTCCACCATCACTTATATTGGTATCCTCATCATTAGTATCATCCTTCATTCTTTGCCTCTTGTCTAGCCTTTGCCTCAACCTCAATTCTTTAGGGACATCAATTGGCACCACCCAATTTTTGATGACCCCCAGGAAGCACAACCCTTATAAGACCCTTCAAGACTCACAGGTCTTGACGAGTCACATGCTGAAATGAGTCACTCTCATAGAACCTGCACATAAGACCCTTACCCTCGCATAAGACTCACGTTGACTTGCATACGACTCGTATCAAACTCGTACGGACCCATATAAGACCCATCCATGGCTGCAAATTTCAATTTTTTTTCTTTTTTTTTAGATTAGGTGGAGGGAAGGGGAAAATGGAGGGACTCTGTATTTTGTTGAGTCTTACATGGATCTTGATCCTTATACGAGTTGCCGATTCAATAGCCAGACAAGTCTTATACAAGTACGAATCCTACAACATGGGATGAAACTGGCTAATCCAAGCCTTAAAATATGGTAGAAAAAGCTTAATATGCCTAATCAATGTTTTTGGTTTGAATGAAAGGTACCTTTTTGATAAGGCCATAACAAAGGATTTCAATAATCAACACCACCAACATTGGGATACATAAGGGGCTTGGTGCCTTCATTAAATGTCAATCGCATACCCTCATATGATAGAATCCAAAGAAAATGTTGCAATCCTGAAATCCTGAAATCTTGGAAATTGTTAAGACTAATGAAGTTTGAGTGGGATTTGAAATTCTACTTTCCCCATATGCAGTCCAATGAGCTTGGAACCACTCTCAAACATCTCGAAACAATTAACGGTAATGTTAAAAATTTAAGTCAACTTTTACTTTAAGAATTTAATATCACCATTAGGGAGCATCCAAGGAGTGCCTAGGGACTCGGGGAATGTCCAAGGAGCACCTTGGCAGCACACTCCCTGGCCCGAAGAGGATCCTAGGGAGCACCACACACCCAAAAAAGCAGGGAATGTCTCAAATTCATCTAGAGCAAGTTCTACTTAACATTGGCAGAAAGATAAAACTCCTCCAATAGATTTTGTAGCCTGCACTTCCATAGGGCAAAATTGGAGGCATTATCCAACATGTGACTCTCATGAGGACCAAGACTAGTTATCACTGCAACTCTCGTAACACACCTAAACCAAAAAGATCAGCAACTTAAAACAACCTATCACAAGTTCACAGGTTTTTTCTCAAGCATGGATCTTGAGCGTCCTATCCTTTAAACCTTCTAATAACTCCCCATCGATGGTCTCAGAAAAAGAGCTTTGGTACCGTGTTGAATTTCAATACATGTCAATAGACCTGAAAACTGTTAACCCTAGAGAACAAGAAACTGAAGGACCTCTCAAAGCTACTTCCTTGCGCTAGATCTGAAAACACATATGCTAACTGAAAAGTACTGACGGAAACTAGTAAGAAATTGCAGCACTCAGAAAATTGTCTCTGTTTTATTTAATAACTCGGGAAAGGAAAAAAAGTGCACACTCTCTCATAAACTGAATGAATATGAATAAAAGTGCACATATATGCTACTAGTGTGCCGGTGCCCTATTTAACTGAATCAAACACTACTTATATTCTAGGGAAGCACACACAGGCCACATGCAAAGTTGTCGATAATTGAATGCTTAACTCCTAGAATGATGTGCAACCAATCTATGTTCATACTTATCAGGTGGGAGTGTGTTGGGAGCATGGCTTTTTATATATGTTAAAGAAAAAAAAATATCAAAAACCAGGGAATTCACAGCTTTCCTCCGTAACTCCTCATGCCATCGAATACATATGGTCTTAAACACTTTTAGAATCATTTTGTAAGGAAAATCAATAGTGGAATTCATAGTTTGTTTTAGGATTAGACAACTTTGGGGACTAAAATTAGTCGAATAGCAACTACCTAACAACAAAGGAAGCATAACCATAAATAAACTAACAAGGAAATAGAGACCACTTGACACCAAATAAAGATGTAGATATAAGATAATTATCAATCAAGTGCCGGGGTAGAATGTATCTGTTAAAGGGCGGGAGGGGGCGTGGGGGACACGTTCATTCTTTTCATAATGAATATGAATTGGAGACTTGTGAAACCATTAATCACGTTTGCATCAATAAAAGAAATTAAAGTTTTAAAACATAAAGAAGACCATATTCGAAGAATTCCACAATGCACACAACTAAGTAGTAAGAATAATGTTAAACAACAGTCAGCATATCAGACTGTTCAATATCTTCATATTAATACAAAGAACAAGCTCAACATGAAAACTTAGAAACTGCTTATTCAAGAGAGAAACTCCTAGTCATATGAGTTCATGTGATGCTATGAACCTTTTAATGTGATTCGTAACAGGTGGCCTATCTTGATGTCATAAACCATCCATAATTTATCACCTCTCGTGATATTGTAATTTATCATTAGTCACCAGCAGAATAGACCAGAGGTCAGAAAAATTGCAAAACTACAACTCATTTCAGTAAAGTGGCTATGTGGCAACAATGAAGTTGTAGGGTGTGTATTGTGACAATGTTTACTCACGAAAAATGTTAAGAAATTCCAAGGGAGATCATACTCCATAATTAGGTACCTCATTTGTTAGACAGTAATATGGTCTCCCGCCTATATTTTTGAGGACCAATATTCAAATATTTTTCTAGCGTTAATGAGAGACAATGTACGAATCTGAAGGCGATGCTTTGATGCTTTAGTCAATACAATTCAGATTCTTCTTTTATAATTCTGTGTCAATTTTATAATGGTATAAAATGTACATTTTATGGAAAAACATATGATGACAAAAGAGACCAAGATAGAAGAATTAACTTATAAATCCATCCTAACAATGCATTCCAATCCACTAAATATATGTAACACATTACACTCAAAACAACCATTAGATAGTAACCTTCAACTAAGTCTTTCAATGTTTTTAAAATTCCAACTTATCAACCAAGAACAATCCTTGTGTAGTCCCATGTGGTACCTGCTTAACTACCTCCTTTCTAACATGCTTGTGATACTCTGGAGAATTATAAAGCTGATCTGACAAGGCACGAAACTGTTCAACAAGGTACGAGTTCACTAGCATTAGTAAAAATTGAAATATACTAAATTTTATATTGAAAAAAGATCTAGAGAGATTATTCACACTTATGGTCAATTACATGTCAAAACCAGGGTACATGTTTCTTTTGTTCAACAATTTCATCTAATTCCATGTATAGTAAAACTAAAAGGAAATCACCATCAATAAACCTACAAACCTGGCAATTGCCATCCCCAGAGACCTTCAGTTCACTTAGCCCATAAGTAGTTAATCTGTCATGCATGAAAAGGAAAAACTCTCAATTCCGTAAGTTTTCTTAGTAAATATGCAGCATCATGGTATAGGACATGAACAAAGGAAAGAAATCATTGATTCTTATTAGCAAGCTTATCTAAAGTTGAAATTGAAATTTCACTTATTTTCATGAGGTGACAAAAGATGATCAACTGGATAAAAGATGAACTTACCTTGTATGAACGATAAGAGAGTTCCTTATGCATATCCATAATCTAATATTCTAGGCCAACTATATTCATCAAAGTTCAAACAGTAAAAGAGAAGAGAATAGAGAGAAGTTGTTTAAACCTTAAACTATATTATTACAGCAAAAGCCAAAAAGAGGTTTACTTCTAGGGTGTACTTAATCAAGCCCAGCTATGTGGGGCCTGTTACTCATGTCTAGCTCCAAATCACTAGAAAAAGGAAATGAAGATAGTTAACCACCATCTATGACATTGAAGTCTCAATATCTAAGTCACATGACACGAGGACCTCCCTACCCCCACCCCCCCAGAACATGACATGGAGGACATGTTATATATTATATAATAATGAATTATACATAAAATATGAAATATATAAAACATTTACACTATGATGATACAAATTCAATCATACAACTAATGCATATAACCAAAATAGCACTATGAAGCGAACAAAGTTCGTTATTAAAGTTAAATACCCCAGAAGGCTTGGAATATAAAGATCTCCATTGAGATACAAGAATATATATTAGAATGTATGAATAAGATGATGACACAATTGAGAGTGAGGGGCTTGCTTATATACCAAGCAGATGTCCCTTTATGAACAGTCATGTCTCCTTAGACATGACTCTTTGTTTAACTAATTACTATTTAGTTACATATTATTATGTTTATTATTTATTATCTATATTTATTACTTTTACATAACTATATTCATAACATTGCCTTCCTCTTCAAAAATCTTTGTCCTCAAAGCTTCGTGAAAGGACTTGACCTCTTTTTCCTACTTCAAACGTCTTCTCGTCTTGGCACAATCATCTTTGTCGATACAAGTTGATATGATCCTTGGAATGATATATAAAAATGTCACACGGAAAAAGGATCTGACCATCCTAAATTAATCTTTTGTGAAAAAAATTGATTACTAGAAACTTGTGATGAACTGTTATCACTGGACTGAGTTGTGCCCACTTCAGTATTCTCCGGAACATAATTTTGTTGGTTATGTTCTGAGTGATATGGATCCGTAGATTGATTGAGATGTTCGTTCTTGTGATTCGAATGATGATAAGGAATTCTTCTAGTTGGACTTTCTCTTATCATGTTAGTGCTAGTTCCTGGATTTCCTTTAGGTGTTGTTGTTGAGTTGGCATCATCATTTGGAATGTTCATCATTTGAACTGCAACTTCTGAATATGTTTTAACTTCTTTCGGTTTCTCATCCTCTTGAGTTTTGATATTAAATGGATCGATATTTATTCCTTTACCTTCAACTTGGACTAACGACTTCGACACTTCTTTCATGATAAGTTCTTCTAACTTGTTTTCCAATGATTTCCTATCATCCTTAAGTTTCTTAATTTGAGTGAGTAGACTTCGATTATGGTTTCTGAGATGTAAAAGTTCCTCATTTTCTGAGTCAAATTTATTTTGGTATTCAAGCTTCTCAACTTTTAAACACTTGATTTGTTCTAATAACCTTTGGTTAAGGTTCTTTAAGCATAAACTTTCCTCTTCTTTTCCTGATAAACTTTCATTCAGTTTCTTTTTAGAAATTTCATTTTCTTGTTCTAACTGGTGTTTCTTAGCTTTACATTTTCTTACTTGCATAAGTAGCTTCTGATTATGCTCCTTCAAACATGAATTTTCCTCATTTTTGTTGGATATGACTTCTTCAAGCTCTTTTTGTTTCTTTGATACTATTTATGGATTCTCTTGAAACATTAGTTTCGAAATATCATTAAGATATTTTGCTGAAGGCAATATCAATTTTGATTTTGTTGTCATGTCTTGGAACGTGACCATATTCTTCTTGTAAGAGAACATCAAGAATTTGTTTTATGTGTTTAGAATGAACGTACCTAATTCCTTGAACCAAGGTCGACCGAGAATTATGTCGACCTTTTTGTCAAGCATAGTTATAACACAAAATTGAGATATGTACTCATAATGATCAATTGTCACTTGTAAATCATTAATCTCATATTCTTTTCCTCCAAAAAGACATCCTCGTTCACCTATATTTGGCTCTAGAACTAATAGTTGATTTGCCAAATTAATATTGATATAATTATTCTCGACGTTTGTATTAATAGTGATAATAATTTCTTTCCCTTGGATACACCCGTTTAATGTAAATAATCTAAAATCTACAATTGGAATACCTTTATAGAAAAATATTCCTTCCTTTGTTTCTAAATTAGACTCCATCTATTCTTCTTCAGATGAACCTAAGGTTTTTAAAAGTAACCCCTTTAACTTTTATTTTCCTCAATTATATATTTTTTCCCACTTTAAAAAAAGTTAATATAGCTCCACTATTTAAAAAAAATTGCACCTTATATTTATTATAATGCTTTTAAAAAGCACTCTTCCTTTGTTATAACTTGTTATCCTTACGTCTCTTTATAGTTCTAGATTTAAACCTTTATAAACTTTAATATATGGATCTTTCAAGTAACCTTTTATAATAATACCCGCTTTGTACTTATATATATTTTCAATAATTTTATGACTTGAACTTTTCTTTAAAATACCCCTTTATAATATAATACTTCTCTTTATATATTCTTTTTTTTCTTTTTGAAAAGTTACAACCCTAGTGAAATGTGGCTATTCACCTCTTTGGGGTATAAGACGAAATATATATCCACTTATGTGCTTTGACTCTGTTAATTTTCTCCACGTAAAATCTTACCATTCACATAAAGAGATTTTGTATTCCTTTTGTTTTTCTTTTAACTTGAAAATACCATGGGTTGCTAAAACCACGAGCTTGTAAACCACTTAATGAAGAACCAAGATAATATTATCTACTCTTCCTTCTCTTACGTATAGATTTAAAGATATTTGGAAAGATTCCCTTTTAATGAAATTCAATAATGTTCTCCTTCAAAATTTACACCAGACTATATATCGCTTTTTTCTAATAGTATATTTTTATATGATTTTTCCTATTTTTTTTATTTTTTATTTTTTTAATCTTATATGTATTCTTTTTCTTTTCTCTTTTTTTTTTTGGCCATATTCTTTTTTTCTTTTTTAATGGCCAAAGGCCTCTGACGAATAGGCGATGGAGAAACTCCCAAAAGTGTAGCGAAACGTTTCAATCTCGACGGCAACAATGTTGACGGAACCTGGATGGCCAAGGGCTTAGATCAGAGAGCGTGGCTCTGTGCAGTGGTGGAGCAGCTAGAGGATCGAACTACCCTGATACCAAATGAAGCAAACAAAGTTCGTTCTTCAAGTTAAATACTCCAGAAGAGTTGGAATATAAAGATCTCCATTGAGATACAAGAATATATATTAAAATGTATGAATAAGATGATGATACAATTGAGAGTGAGGGGCTTTCTTATATACCAAGCAGGTGTCCTTTTATGAACGGTCATGTCTCCTTAGATATGCCTTTTTGTTTATCTAATTACTATTTAATTACATATTATTATGTTTATTATTTATTATCTATATTTATTACTTTCACATAATTATATTCATAACACACTAAGTGAAATCCATCTCTGAACCAAAAATACATCAACAAAGAGGTCCTACATGGCCTGTAGAGTCCAAAAGAAATCATGCTATAGCAAATAACTACTAATACATATCGTCAAAATCATTGCCTATATTGGAATCCCCATCATCAATATCACCCTTTATGCATTAAAATAAGATAGAATAACCTGACATATCAAATTGAGATTTTGTTTGAGTGATGGGAACATTTTTACTAGGGTCATGACAAAGGCGTTCAATAATCAATGCCACCAACATTGAGGTACATAGAGGGATGGGTCCTATTAATTAAAAGCTAGTTCCATACCCTCATACATGGCAAACTCCAATGGAAACGCCGCAATCCCCTCAATCTTGAAATCCTGAAAATTGTTAATTCTATTGGATTTTGAGTGGGATCTAAAATTTAACTTTCTCTGTATGAAATCCAATAAGGACAAAAACACTCTCAAACATCCTGAGCCAATCAATCATAATGTTAAAAATTTAGCGTTACAATTAATTGCATAGCATTAGTAGGCCCTTGAAAAATCCACTTGCCAACACTTGGAATCCCTTCTAACATTGCTTAATCGCCCTTAGTTGCACTCCAAAACCTTTGAGAGTTCCAACCTTGTGACTGAATTGCGTGAGAATGAGGCAATAAATCGATTTTATGACGCTTTCTCACTAGACACATGTCCAAATTTCATGTCCAACACCATTCAAACCCGTGTCCTCAGAACAAAACACGATTCAAACTCGTCTTGGACACATGTCAGGTCCGACACATGAAATATGTGACATGAGGGGGTGAGGACGTGTCATGTTACTTAGCTAAATATCTAATGAATATTGGTATTATAGAATCATTTGTTACCGAGAAGAAGTTCAAGGTGTACTTACTAATATTATTGTGGGTAAAATGTACTCCACAAGGATAATTGCAAGTTTAATGAGGTTGTGAGTTTCATGAAGTTTGTGCATTTGCAAAGTTCTAGTGTAGAGGAAGTTAAGGAAAGTATGGGGCTAGGTTTCAAACATATAAAATGATAGTTTTCTGATTACTCCAAAAGTGTTTACACTATGTGTTAAATCTCCTAATACCAACCCGGATTTATTTACTTGCAACAATTTTTATTCCTAGCAATTTATTTTATTAACCAAATAAACACTGAATTATTGAAAAATAAAATCACTGGTATTTTAACATCCAAAAATTTATATGCAACGAAAAGAAAATCAAAGAGAGATCAATCACACATTACAACAAATAAACAACCACAACAATCCTCCATCAATTAATCTAGAAAATCAGGGTTTCGACCCACAAAGAATTTACAACGAAAAATACAGTGATTGGAACCTGCAACTCGGCCCAAGGAAAATCAGCCAATTGTCCACCTAGAGAAAACCAACACACCTCTCACCAATAAATCGGCCCCTGTGCCTTGCCCTTGCTCAGCCTCTCTGCAATCACAAGTCAACCCTAGCAAATCGGCCTCCCCGGCAACTGCGCCTCCTTCTCGCTTCAACAATTCAGCGTCTCCAATCTCTAGCAAATTGGCCTCCTAGGAACACTCCTGAAATTATCCCTGTATTCTCCTTACTTCTCCTTGGTCTAACTGAGCCTCTCGCTCCAAAGAATTTGCTTTCTCCTTAAGAAAATCGTTTTCCCAAAAATGTTGTATTTGTCTCTCTTACCTATCTGTTGTCTTCACCTCTCCCTCAGGCTTTCATTTATAATCTTCATTAAGCTCAATTCCCTAACCCTAATCTCCCTTCTAGAAGATATAGAAGATCAATGCTTGAGATTATTTCTAAGTCACTTAAATAATTTTATTATTTATCTTTAAAAAATGACTTAATAGTCCACAATAATTAATTTGACTTTAATTATTGTACCTTTCCTAAGTTAGGCTTAAGAAAGAAGCCACGAATACCTAAAAAGACAATAAATCATCTCCTACATGACAAGACACCAAGTCTGTGTAGAATACCTTCCAAAGATATTACAAGCTTCAACAGTTTCAGGAAGTTTCATGAGATTTGGGTACATGGTGTATGTTCAACCCCTCGATGATCCAAGATGGATTGACGCATGAAAGATGTTCCATGATGGGTTGGCATATTGAACATAGCTTGCTCAATAATTTCTTGACCTTACTTGGGTGCTTGCTTGACATTATTCCATAGGAAATTGGAGTTCTCTTGACAACTTGGGGGATGTCCTTCAAAGGTTCGCTTGCTTGGAGAATGCCCTATTGACAAGAAGATATGTTGCGCATATTTTGAGGGAATCAGGGCCTAAAAAGCATGGGGTAGCTTAGATTCTTATATGGAGGCTTGTAATTGGCTCGAGGATGCTTGGATTATGACAATGTTCATGTAAGGGGAGTGGACCCAGAGAAGTATAGGGCTAAGGGGAAGTGATGAAGTCTATACAAGCTTCTGATGGAGGGCTATGGGCAAATCTTATGTGGATGCATCATCTTAGAGCCCTTACTACATACATCACCTTAGAGCATGACATATATATTGTTTGAGTGTTTCACTTGTGTAAGCCTACATGTGTTTATTATAGGTTGTTTGTAAGGACATTGGCCTACATTATATTGTTGGCCTCCTTTCCCTTCCATATATATAGAGGCATCTGTCCATATGAGCGAGCAAGATCAGCCATACTACACTTTAAATCGTGGGAAATGCACTCCTGAAAGGGTTGCGTATGGAATGTAAATTAAAGAGAGTGAGAACAGGGCCCCATATGAGTGGGAAATTACTCAATCTGATACTTTAGCTCGTACATTCCCCCATTATGAAAGGAGAGAGACCTTTACCAAATTCATTCATAGATCATTATACTTATCAATCATGTAGAGATGCAACTAGGACAAACACTTTACTTGCTCTCTCTTGGAATCACTAGGGTTTCTTTGATATTCTTGGAGCATCTTGAAGTCTAGAGTTAGGGTTTCGTTCCTTAGAGATTTGAAAATTAGGGTTTTGAAATGAAACCCTATGTTGTATTTGTTAAAGAAGAAGAAGAGGAGACATCTTACCTTGAAAGACTTGCTTGATTGATTCGTGCCTATTGAATCTCCTTGGTTCCATTAAGGTTTTCTTGGTTTTCCCTAGCTAGGGTTTTGGAAAGCTAGTGGATTGTCCTAGCCTTGGGATAGGACCATGGTATGTGTTGATGCACAAATGGAGATTTGTCTAAAAACACCTCGTAAATCTAAATGAGGTAGGTAGGATTATCACCCAGGGTTTTAAACCTTAATTTAGAATGAAAAGAGATCTCGTGAGAAATCTTGATTCAAGGAAAGATGCTTTATTTGTTTTTTTGTTATTTTAAAAATTGTACAAAGAAAAATAAATAAAAATAATAATATTGTCTATATAATTCAAATATTACACATTAATATAAATATAAGAATTTAAAGAATATATCAATTAGAAAATAAATTTAAAATTGAATAAAATATTCAATGCATATAATAAAAATATAAAATGAGTGGATGATACAGGAGCATAGAGGCTCCAATGAATATCGCTACTATCACCGGCCTTACAATGATCAGAATTACCACATGGCAGATAGCCCCTAATTTGGAGTATTTTTTGGTTCTCACCTGATGGATATGCACGGCTTATGTATCGTATATATTTTCACACAGACTATATATTCTTGTTTATATATATAGACCTACAAAAAAGACATCACTCTGCGTGGTGTATGTGGAATACTGTAGATGGCAGACATATTTATAGTTTCTTTTTATATCAGACAGTGACTGAGCACCCTGCGTGGTGATGAATGCTATATGCATCCTAAGTTTTTGATAAACTAAGCAACATTTTTTAAAATGCCCACAGTGGCAAAGGGCAAATACAGCATATGCTGAAAAGCATCTACAACATGTAATTTTTCAATCATAATGAAAGATTACGATTTTTCCAGTGGAAAAAAATAAAAATATAAAATGATTAAAAGAACTAAAATCAACATTGTGAATTAAACATGATTCTCTGTTGATAAGAAGTTATAAATCTTGAACCAACAATTTTTATAAATCCCTGCGAGGACTTGGACCAGGGAATTCTAAAGCAACTTTAGATGTCATAGAACCATACAAAAGTCATCGAATGTCATAAAAAACAAATGAATATTTCATAAGTCTACTTGGACCACTTTAAGGATAATGCAATGCACAATTGGTTTTCTTGAAAAATGAACCAAAAAGCCAGTCTCACTTTTCCTTTTGTGTCATTCCCTAAAAAATACCCTACTCTTGTGAAAAGATTTCTCCTTTTTTCCATGATTGTTCCTTCCCTTTCGTATTTCTCTCCTTTAGTTATATTTCAGTTATTAGATTTTTCAACTGCTTAATGGGTATAGGGAATAGATAGGAGGAACGGAATCATTAGAGTCAGTTTAAACTTCATATAAATGAAAGGTAATAATAAATTTAATCAAATAAGCAGGGGTCCCACCAGTTTTAACCATAAAACTACCTATAACTCCAAGTAAGAAATGTATTTCCCTTGTAACTCCCATTTTAATAATTAATTATTAAAATGCAATATCATGACACCATAAATGTACGCATTTATAATGTAATAACACTTGCTGAAATTTTCACGTATGCTGTCATAGAAATCAATAATATCAAAATTAATTTCCATTATCAACCACATAATATAACTCAAGTGCTTATAATACTCTCTAGTGGGACCCCTACTTATTGCTTATTTTTCATATTTACAATATAGTAGGCAAAGCAAAGAAGATCATAGTTTATCTAACGCATTGCAATTCTTTGCAAGCTAAACGAGTTGGGCCATATATGGGTCAACAATATGTGCATGAACTTCATCTTCTATAGATTAATGAAATTTTTTAGCTGCCCAATACCTTGTGTAAATTGCAGATTTGATTTTCAGCCATCGATATTCTTCATGGTTTATGATTTCCAGTTATATATGTCTTGCTGATTTTACTAAAGTAGAGAGTAAATTAACATTTTAATTGAAAAAATAAGGGCTGTTTTACTACTGTATGTACTGCTGTAAATAAAAGTTTTGAATTATGGTTTATACATGAAAAAATTGCCCTAGAGGGCTGAAACTTATTAGAACACTTTGTTATCTCTTCTGTTGGATTGCCTAGAAGCTTGGGGTTGTTAAGGATTGACATATTCTCCACTTCTCATTTGATGAGCATGCCAGATTTTTGTGGGTCCGGCTCCACCAGCACAGCTCCCTTCTTCCAGATAGCTACATCGCAGTTTGTTACTTTCCCCCAACCTCATCACACTTTGCACTTCACACAGAGTCCGAGCAAAATCCTTTCCTAGATCTTTACACAGACATCCCCCACTTCTCCACTCTTGTTGATTTCAACACTCGTACCAAAGACCTCCAAGTTTCCCTACACAACAAAGCAAAGGACAGACTTTGCCTCCAAGAGTTGGAACCAGAATCTGTAGGTCTCCATAGGAGTTCACTAGACAGTGATGAGCCCCTCACAGGTTACAGGAGACATCTCTTGCACCTAGGTGAATCCCATGGTCTCTTGTGAACGGGCTTCCCTACTTTCTGGTTTCCAATGACTTTACTTGCTTCCCTCAAAGTGGGGGGGCCAATGCTGTTGACTATGTCTTAGCCAACCAAGACCTTCTCCAGCATATCCAGCACCTCTTACTCTCCCGTCTACCCTTGGCAGACCATGCCCTCCTCACCTTCTCCCTTTCCCTCTCTACCTCCTCCTCCTCAGTCCATCCCACCAATCCCCCGTACTACCTTTCTTTTTTATAGAGATTATGGAAACTCCTATACCACTGGCCTCAAGGAATTGCTCCCACCCTCCATTTCCCACTTCAAGTCACTAAACACAACCACGGCCAAATATGAGATACTTCTCACTGCCTTAGTGGAGGCAACCCTAGACTCCTACCCCCACTATACTAGTAAATACAGCCATAAACCCCATGGATCCTGTCCCATGAACTTTTGGTTCAAAAATGAATGCAAATCTCTTCATAAACAGCTTCATCTCACCCTCAAGCATGACCCAGCTTCTTCCCCCCACCTTCACAAAACTTATCGTCAACTCCTCCGTAAAAAGTGAACCTTTCTTTCCTGGAGGAGAAGGAAACTTTGTGAGGCCCTTTGCCACTCACAGAAAGCCTTCTGGCATACTCCTTTTCCTAAACACCACACCATCCCACCTAACCTCAATCCCCAATCCTTGTTCTCCCACACAACCTCCCTCTCTGACATTCCAAGACAACCTATTATCCGCATCCCCCATTTCCTCCCTCCTTATGCCACCTCTTTCTCTCTCTATATGTTGCTTTTAGCATTTTTTTAGGAGATGCGCTTGCACTCTCACATTGCAGTCATACTGACTATACTCTTCTTTGATCCCATTGACCTGCTTTTGTGGTCACCAGTTGGACATTAATAAATTTACTTTACTTCTACTGATGTTTTGTATTATATTTCATATCAACCCTAAGGCTGAAAATTCACAGGGTTAAAATCCAAGAAACCTCTAGTTAAGAAATGAAAGCCATTCTTCCAAAAATTTCAGCATAAAACACCCACTAGGTTAGATTGCAATCAAACAGATTGCAAAGAAAAGGGTCCACTGCAAGACTAGGTTGTAGGCACTTGAACTGTAACACAGCATTAGGTCGTGGACCCTCCAGCTATACCACATTGGTAGGTTGTGAGCTAAAGAATGTTGCAACAATGGAATATGTTGTACAGTTAGGTTGTCAGTTGCTGAAAAGATTACAAATTTTATACACAACAAAAACAAAAGCAGAAAAGATAGAAGTGGGAGAGGAATCAAAAGAAGATAAATACTTATAATTGATGTTCTGTATGATGTCAATGATGTGATTTGCATCTAACAGTGATTATAAATAGCAGGGTCTCCCCTTGGTTCATGGAAGTGTGCACCTTACCCAAGGATGAGGTTGGCCTTGGTTTGATTGATGTTGCCATCCAAGGTAGCATTCTTGCGGCCATGTCGGTGGTGCATTTTCTTGAGGGTTCAACACCTTTGTAGGTCTTGTTTCAACATCAAGTGGTTTCTACTCAACATACAGGTGAAGTCTGAGGGCTTTTCAGATTACAGAACATTATCTTGTCAAGTGTCAAGCTCTCTCATTATCAAGAACATTTAGTTAGTTTGGTAAGTTGTCGCCAGTTTGGTTCACTAGCACTGGGAGGGTGGTAGGGCAGGTTGGGATTTTGCTTGTCATCCTATTTGGAGCTGAAGGGAGCAGCGTTATTGTGTCATGGAGTTACTTGGCTACCATGCTTACAAGCTAAGTAGGAAAGGCATCTTCTTCTGGGGGGATTTGTCGGATTCTACCTCTCGTTCTTGGAAGGAGTGGCATTTTCTTGATCAAGACTATGGTGTCCTTAACCTTGAAAATCTTTTAGTTATGGAGTTGAGAAGAGATATTCTAAAGTCAGAGATATTTAAAATAAATATTGGGATGCCTTGGCTGTTTTGGAGGGATCAGGGATGGTGCTTTGGTTGACTGCACTTACAGTCTGACTCCTGATGACTATTCTCTATGCTCCATTAAAGACACTTGTTATCCCTTGTCCTTAGTGCACATTGGCCCTCCCAAGATCCAAAGAATAAATGACTGCATAGACTGCACAGTCTTTGGTTAGTTCAGCTTTCTCATAAGATGGAAGTTTTTGCTTGGTTTGTAGTTTATCAAGGGATTGGGCAGAAGTGGACAATCTAATGGCCTTTGTCTTATTTGTCGTCAGTAGGAGACAACAAAACGTATTTTCTAGGACTGTCAGTTTGCCAAATGTGGTTGTAGGTATATCGAGGATCAGTATTCATTGTTGCTTCAAAGCAAGATTCATTGGTGTTCTACATTATTTGGAGATTGCCACAGTCAAGTTTGTCCCGCATTTGCAGGGAGATGGCATTGCCCAAGGATCTCATCCTTATTTATCCTTTGAAAAATTAGGTGTGACGTTGTATTTTATCATGAGGTGAGCTCTCTGTCTACCTTTTCTTCTATGTTGGGCGATGAGATATTTTGCAAGCTCTGAGATATGAATGCTCTATTGACAAAAGATCCCAATCGTTAGATCCAGCAAAGTAATCTGATCTTATTTCAGAATTAGTTGCTTTGTGGAAGAGGTTATTATGTCCATTATATACATAACCTTCCAGCTTTTATATAGTTTTTTGTAGTATTTTTCAAAAAGAAAAAGTTTCTAACCTTCAGCAATGTGGGAATGGTGCTTAGAGAAGGTTCAATTCAAGCTTCAATGACAAAAATTCAAGGATCTCCCTTTTCAGTAAGCTCACTGTTATTTCTAAGATTTTGCAAACTAGTCGTATCTATTATGCCTCTTGTTGGTTCCCAAACAAAACTCAGCTAGAAAAGTATTTACAGTCATTCTTATGGGTCAAATATGAAGGTGAAAGGGATCTTCTTATGGTCCCTGGAATCTGTGTATTAGGCAGAAGAAATATGACTAGGGCTCATTGACATATTTATGCAATGGACTATTCTGGCATCAAAATTGGTGGCAAGGCACCTTATTATGGAGGCCCCACGGAAAACTCCTCACAGGATTGCTCAAGCTAATAACTTGGACAAAGTTCAGATTCACTTTTCCCTCTATGATATAACTGGTTCTCCTCAGTTCTCCTCAAATATTAAGATCATCCTTATGAGCCAAATATGGAGGTGAAAGGGGTCTTCCTATGGTCACTTGGAATGTATGTATTATGCCAAAGGTGGAGCATGGATTAGGGCTTACTGACATATATATGGAGAGGAATAGTTTGGCAGCAAAATGGGTGGCAAGGTATCCTATAGGGAGGCCCCATGGAAAACTCTCCTTACTCACAGGAATGCTCAGGCTAGTCACTTAGACTAAATCCGGGTTTAGTTCTCCCTCTATGATATAGTTGTTTCTTCTCAGTTCTTCGGAAAACAAGGGTCTTTTGATCTCAGATGCATTTGGGAAACCTGGAAGATGGTGGTTAGAGGCAGAAGAGGGTAGGATCTTCCTTTCCATCCTATTTGGACTTGGAAAGACTAAGGTCAACAAATTGTAGAGTCCTAGATGTCAGGTTAGAAGGCTAAGCAAAAGGGTATCTATTGTGGCAGGATCTTTGGGACATTAATCAAAGGGAACGGATAGAGTGAAGGGCACTTGCTCACTCCAAGGCACTATTGTCCTCTGATAAAGTGATCATCTGGGAGTTACAAGTAGTTACTGCTAAAGAAGAATCGCCAAAAATTAATGGTACTTTTCAAGATGGATAGAGTTAAGGGCACTTTCTCACTTCAAAGGACTATTGTCCTCTGATAAAATGATCATCTGGGAGTTACAAGTAGTTACTGCTAAAGAAGAATTGCAAAAAATTAATGGCACTTTTCAAGAGCCTATTTGGAAAGATGGTGCTAAACATATGCCAAACTCAGTTTTTTAATACAGCAGTAAAAAAGATATACGCTCATGCATAGCCCCTATTGTAAATGCAAAATGGAGATCTTCAGTTAGTGAATCTTGAAGGATAGCAAGGACGAGCAATGTTTGGTCCTATAAGCTTTCTCACAAACTCAGTATTTCCCTGGCTGGTAATGTATCAAGAGTTGCCCACAAAATCAAGGCTTGCTAAAAGTGGGTTTTAAAATGATAAGCATACTCATTATGGATAGGCAGACTGTTACCGACCATGTAAGCCTTTGTAGGGGTGTCCAGCACAAACTAGAGTAAAGCAGGTTTGAAAGCCAAAGATATCAAATCACGCTAGATTGAGCGATAACAGTCTGCTTATCCATAATGAGTAGGATCATTTCCTAAAAATGTCAAGGATCCCAAATTAAATGGGGAAACTCACTTGTCCAGACTCCATACTGATATAACACCATCATCTAAACGATTCAAATCCTTGTGGAAACTCTAAGTTAGTTTTGTCCACTAGACATGTTAGCTCAATTTGATAGGAGATAAGATTCCTAGCATGTTCTCTCCATGGACTCAATAAGTGTTTAGGTTCAAACCCCATCCACTAAGTGCATCCCCACTTGCTAGATGCAAGTAGGGAAACCTAAATTCTATCAGTTAGAATAGGTGAGGTGGGTGTTAATCCCTTCAACCAATTATATCAAGAGCCTCCTCACAGCCCTCAAATAATGACTACGAGGCCTTGCAAACATTTACAAATGCAGGCACTGATCCTACTTTACAAAGGATGATTCATAATGGCACACAAGGGGAAGAAATGTCTATTTAATCATTGAACAATAGAGATCGGTGATGCATAGGGTTAACTGAATCTTTTATTATATTAATATATATAACTCTGTGAGAGACCACTCAAATTATATAATATTTCTCCATGCAGGGTTGGTCAAAGTTGGAATTCAGATGTCAAGGTTATAAAAATCCTCATATCGACCTCATTTTCATCATTCTTCATTAAAGCTTTATTGAAGCCTTGTAACTCTCTTATTTTCTTTATCTTCGTAGCATCTTTAGAATGGATGTACAATTAACATGCGCTAAATTCTATGCTCTCATGAAACTTCCCTCATTGATTTCAGCAATCCTTAAAATCTCTACCTTTTACTACTATTAAGCTTAATCCATTTTTAAGATGTTGGATCAAAAGTAAATCTTCTTTATAAGTGTAGGTAAAAACATGAAAAAAACAAAATTTTGAATGGCTTTAGAAGCAAAGAAAAATGCACAAAAGATAAATCTCATTGTGAAAACTTCATAAGATGCAATCCCCTACAACATAATGTCATATTACCTGTATCTCTTGATTATAACAAGAAATATATGTTTGTGAACTGTATCTTATATCTTTGTTCCTATTATCAAAAAGGCATATAAAATATTTCACCTATCTAGCAGTCGTTGGTGATCGAAACTTGCATCATCTGCACTAGGTATAGCTCCATTGATCCGAGGAACAAGCTGCCAATCAAATACAATTCAAAAATCATTAAAAATTTAAAGATGAAAAGGTGTTCACGTTATCCTGAAGTGTGCACACCAAAAAACCAGATAATTGAACAATAATTTTTCTATTAGAAAAGATTGTTAGAGATCCATTTAAGACTCCAGTCATATGATGAGAATAAACAACTCTAAAGTCCTACTAATACCTACTCAGATGAAAGCTCTATACATGACTATTTTGGATAGATTCGAGCATATTGTCATTGGTATTCAACAGGTTGACAACTAAGAGGGAGAAAGATTTTAAATGTTTATGACCTTCAGGTCATAGGCTTCTAGGAAGCTACAAAAACAGCATTGAACTTCAGGGCTCAACTCATCAGCTTCTAAAAAGATACAGTAACCAAATATAACAGGGAAAGTTGGTAAACCAATTCTGCCTCAATAGTTAAGCAACAACATAAGTACGTTTTGTCTCGGCCATCTTTTGCATTTTGTGGTACGTTTTCTTGTTGAATGTGGCCAAATTGTGCTTTTACTTTTCTTTTTAGCTGCATCAAACTTTGGGGCATCATTCCAGAACCAACACGAGGTGTGGGAAAGGGGAAGGGGAGAGCTAGCCATATGTGGAACCAGTGGAGGAATGTGGACCCAGGTGGGAGAAATGATGAATGGGGTAATAATGGGTCGAAAGAGGGGAATATATGTGGATGAAGGAGCGGGAACACGCAACCAAAATCAAGTTTTCCCATGAAATACCATCCCTAAATCCAAATGGTCAATAAAAGAGATCCCACGGGACTAGAATCCAAGGTTAACATCCAAAAGGGGGTTGAGGGAACAAGAGCATAGACCTAGCCCATTCTTTCCGCCGAATCCCCCCATTAATCCATGCCCATAAGTGTCCATGATAAGCAAACTACAATACTCAATTGCCAAATGACAAGGCATACGTTCAGGTTCGAGAGGCCAACCTTCAAACATACGATCCTAACAATGGGTGAGGAACCATATGGCTGGCTCAGGTGGTGGAGAAGTGGCACAATGAGCTAGTTGGTGGCTGCAAGGGGCTATTGGTTGTCCGATGAGGACCATCTTGGAAAAAAGATTTCTCCTAGGGATATCACCCACAAAATGGTGGGTAACACCACCCAAATCATACTAAAAGCATGCCATCCAAGTATATGATATTATGATCACAAAAAACACAAAATACAATCTCATCAATTCATTCATTGTCCTTATGAACATTGCAAGGGCATTAGTAAGACTAAGTGACATCACAATCCATTCATATAGTCCTTGTCACATCTTCAAGGTTGTCTTCCACATATCCTCTTTCTTGATAAGAATCTTATGATAATCAGACTTCCAATAAATCTTACTTAAGTGCTTAGCTCCCTAAAGATGATATAACAAGTTGATGCACTGCAATGGGTACCACTAAGTGATGATAGTTTTGTTCAAGAGTTGATAATCCACACACATTCTGCATGTGCCACTCTTTATTGGTACTAGAACAATGAAAAATCCACAAGGTGACAAACTGGATCGAATGTGGCCCTTATCCAATAAACCCTTCTTGATTTTCTCATTTTTCAATATTGAAGTCCTATGTAATGCCTTATCCAATAAACAACTTCTTGTTGCAAGTCCATGGAGTGCTCAATTCTATGACTTAGAGGCAAATGATGTGCCTCCCAGAACATCTTAGAATAAAATTGCAATAATTTGTCTAACCTCTTCTGACTTCTCTTCTTGGGATTGATCTACACACAATGAGGCCTCGAAGCCATGACACTTAATTGGAGAGTGCAACTCTCACCTTTTTCTCTGGCTGTAGAATTAACAAGGCAAATTGAACCAAGGCTTTGATCAGTCTTTAGGCTTGATCAAATGAACTGAGCATTAAGAGTGTTGGAAGTTTTTTTATGTTGTCACTTAGTATGCTTAACTATCCTTAACAAGCATCTACTAGTTAAGGAGCCATGAGGAGTCATGAGTAGAGAACATCTCAATTTGACATATACGAGTTTCCAAAAAAAAAAATCCACACACATTGGTAGGAACAATACCAATCTCTACTTTTGTCCTTATAGTTTGCTAAGATGAGAAACCTCGTTTTGCATATACATTGTATGTGAAACGCCTTGTTCCTATTAAGCCAACCCAAGGAGTAGAGTTCAAGAAACACTACTACAGGTAAACATTAAATTATGTTTCCTCAACCACTTACAAGATCAAGTCCCAATGGCGATCAGTATCAAATACAATTTTCACAAGCTCCTTCTTTATCTATAACTTAATAGAAAATACTACAGCTTCATGTGCTCTACACAACTAGGATTTGTAGTTGTCATCAAAGAAATGCCTTATGTCGTAGCATCAAACACTGATTTGTCCTTGTCTCCCTACTCTATTGCAATCAATTTTTGGCACTTCTCTAAATAAAATCACTAACTTTCATCCTTGGAATGTCATTTGCACTTCATAGTTACAAACAAGAACATTATTCTTCATTCATGCATTCTAGCCTTATTTTGATGACTTTGACAATTGGAATTTGTCTTCAGTTGCACAATCCTATTGAATGGCTTGTTAATTGGTGCCATCTTTTCCAACATTCTTCCTTTCTTAACTGGAATTAGTGCCAATAGCATTATTAGACTTCTTCTAGCTAGTCTTAGCCTTTGCTAACTTAGCTTTTCGACATGCATCTTTAAGAGTTCAAATGACAACATCTCAAGCTCCTTTTGAATTAGCATGATCAGTGTGCCAATGAACTTGGTAGCCAATATTGTGTCTTCGTCCATCACTCTAAGAGGAACTTTATAGTAGTTGAACAACTGGATTTAAGCATCTATCATCTAGTCAAACTTCTATGGTAGTTACTATCATTGTTGTTGTTGTTCTAACTTCTTGTTACCCACTATAATGTGGGTAACCCCATAGGAGAAAAAATTTCCCCTTCTTTGGACAACCAACCAAAGAGCAGCCCTACATTGCTCAATGCATGATATTATGCCATGATCCTCCACCATTTGCACCAATCATATACCTCTCACCATCCAACATTCCTCTTGAAGAAAGGTGGGCCATCATTTGGCAGGTACTTTAACTATCTTGCAATTATGTGCTTTTACTTAAAGTTTTGGGCATTCTAACATGGATTAAGGGGTGATCTAGATAAATGATCAATCTTGACTATAAAGTTATTCTCTCACTTCACCAAGGAGGTTAGTTTTTTACCCTATTCTAGTGGGACATCCTCTAAGGCTTTACGGTTATAGGAGGGGCACTACTTGGAAGACTTGGATCGAAGTAGTGTGTCCTTGATACTCTATACTTACCACTTTCCATCATGCCCCAGATTTCATATCCATTCTTCGGGTTTATGGTCACTGGTTCAATGGGATTGGCACCCTTTTATCCTCATCATTGAGTCTAGGTCGAAGGCTTTGCCCTGGAGGTTGATGCAGATAAAAGAATGTTAAAAGCATTGTTGAATTTCCTTGAAATTTTGCCACTGTTATGATGAACAATCAGAAACTAATTTCTTTTCACCAAGACACAGAATTTCTCACTAAAAGCAATGGAATTAAACACAGAGATAAAGAACACAATCACATAAGAGACACAATAATTTTCTTGGGAAACCCAACTGGGAAAACTCACTTCTCGTCACAGAATTTTATTGAAAGAGTTTGAGCATATGGATCTCTTACAAGGCAATATTGTTTCACTCGAGAACACACTTGTTCTCACTATTTGGATTAAGCTTGAAACTCCCTACAAACCTCTCGACCTAGCTCCTACTTCCTTGTGCAATCCAACCCCTATTTCCTAACGCAATAATGGCTCCTATTATTTAGGAATTCGTTCTAAATCCTACCGCATGTCTGCAAGGAAGTTTCCCTCTCAATTCTGCATATAGGCTCCTCCTTGATATGCTCTCTCAACAAGATGCTCACACACACACAAACTTGTGCATACAAGAATAATACAAAGATGTGCCTTCGTCCTCCTTTTAAGCAATTCAATCATGTTATATCTGGCAAGTGCGAATTTAGAACAAAAGTGGAGTTTTACTTGTTAACTGAGTCAACTGCTAGCAAACACGTCCTTGCTTCAATCAAGATTGAAGCTCTCCTACTCCTCATGTTCTAAATTAGAACTTGCACTTGGAGAACCACATAACTGAGCCTCCAACTATGTGCATGAATTAAATTGCTCCATGAACTCATGCATGCTAAAGGAAAGACTGATCTTCTTGACTAACGCACGAGTCAAGAAGACCTTCACTTGCTACTATTTTCAACACTCCCTCTTAGCAAGAAAGGTGCTTTTGGAAGCACCTCGTCCCCCTGGATCTGTCTCCAACACTACCACGTTCTCCGCTACTAGAAGACTTCCTTGCATTCGTCTGCAGAATATGATCTGAAAACCCGTTCTCTCCAACATGCTCTACGAGTCCATCACTTCAGTCATAAGTGCCATGTACCCCATGTACCTCTGTGGTTGCTTCCTCTAGCTGAAGGTGATACTGGAAAATCCAACCCTCTGCTAATCTCCCTTTAACAAATCTTCTACCCACTTGGCTCGAACTCTCCCTGTACTGGGAGTCACTGACTAAGTGGCCACCTCCACTCGCCTTAGGCTTTGCTCCTCGTCATCCTATTGGTCGGTCTAACTGCCAACTAGCTAAGACTCAAACTAAAATATTCGCTGAGGCTCCATCTTGAGAGCTTTATCCTGCTCTTGCTCAACCATCACTTCTCTACTCTGAGAACCTCTTGCCTTGTTGCTCAAGGTTGCACCTGTCTCAACCTGTAATAAGTACAAATTCTTCATCCTTACACCTATCTGCTTCCTACATCCAAAAGCTAAGTGTTGTAGGTAAGCCTTACCCCTACTAAAAATGACATCATAACCCTTGTCCTCAAGGGTAGCTACCGAAACAAGATTTTGCTTAAGGCTTGGACCATAGAGGAAATCCTTAAGATGGAGAGGATTACCTGAATCCCTTTGAAAACTGATAGTACCAACTCCTCTAGCTGCATACTGGCCATCCTCTCCTAGCTCGATCTCAAACTACGTGTCCTCCTTCTGGTGGCTAAAAAACTTCTTGTTCCCGATCATGTAGAAGGATGCTCTTGAATCAATATACCATACTGTTGTCTGTTGAGCTTGCCATGCAAGCAATCAATGACAAATCTTTCTCAAACTGGGCAGAAAATGTAGCTACCTCTGCTGATGCATCTACATGAAACTTCTTGGAGTCCTTTTGATTAGGACACTTAGTGGCATAATACCAAAACTCATGGCAATGGAAGCACTTGATCTTGCTTAGATCCTTCTTCTTCTCGCCCTTCTGACTAGACTCAACCTCTCCTTAGCCCTTTTTGCCCTTGGCTTTACCTGCTAGGGCAAGGTTCTCCTCTTCCTCTGTCTTTGTTGATCTACCATCTTTAGTCCCTCTCCGGATTTCTTCACGTGACCTGAACGCAGTCACCCCATAGCCTTTCCGAACCAGGAAAAAATTTTCTGCCACTTACCGCATCCTAGAAGCTATAACAAGACTTATGAACTCCTAGTAATGCAAAACTCACCAGGTCACTCTGTGGTACAGTCACACCCACATCACCTAGCTCATCTCAAATTTTAGTGAACTTTGAAATATATGTGACAATGGGCTCATCTTTGCTCATCCGGATACTCCTTAGCTTCTCTTTGAGAGGAAGCTTCCTGGCATCATTGGTACCTTGAAACAGATCCAAGATGCCTTTGAACATTTCATATGTTGTCTTCTTCTCAAAGACATGAGGAATAATATGATCTCTAACCCCCTCTAGGATATGTTTATCTCGACTCCATTAGGCCCAAGCACTAAGGCACTGATCCTCATATCCCTTTGGTGGTCGAATTTACCTCTCTTTTTTCACTTCTCCAAATTCTAACACTAATCCTAGAGGGTCACCTAGGAATCCAACAAATTTTATTGTAGCCATTCAAACCCCTCGATTTTTGGTCCACTACTGTGTTGGGATTTTCTCCAGGGGTCCTCCAAGTTTCAAGCAAATCCGACAATGGAATCCCAAGATATAGCAAGCCCTAGCTTGATTTGGGTTAGTGTCCTCAATGGGATCATTGCATTCAAAATCTCAAAGAAAATTAGCACTTTGATCCTATTATCTTCACTAATTAGGTCAAGCCCCACATTGGTTGATCAACTCCATATCCTTGACCTAGTTTTGGGTCCACTTCGCTCTGTGTGGTCTCGCAACTTTGCAACTCCAATTCCACAAAGATTACATAGGAGCCTCTTATTCATAAGGATCCTTAGGTCTAGGAACCCCCCTTTGAAGGCATATCCTCCAAACCTAGGCCCAAGAATCCTCTTAGCCCTTCCTAGAGAGCCCATCACCTTGCTTTTGTAGCAAGCAAGCTATCTAATTGAGCCTCTCTTGTGAATAGGCCTTAGGAATCACTCCCTATCCATTCATAGATCTATCCTTCCTAGTGATTCCCCCTTGTTGACCGCTGTGTGTCAACTACCCATAGCAGTACACCCCCTTTTTCTTCGCAAAAAGGGATAGCGCTTGATCGACATGTCCGTGCCATTCGACAGTCATCGTCAACCTTGATCATATTAAGTGTAAACCCAGTCTGCATTTTGAATTGTAAATAATCTTAGCAGAGCTGAGTCATGTATGTAATTTGCCTAGGTGGACCTAATTTTCTAGTGATACTTTGCACTCCGGAAGGTTTTTCGTCTCACCGATCCATGATCAGCAGAGTTTTCCTTCAACCTGACCCCAAAGCCGGAGTGAATTTTGTCATTAGAGTCTTAGGAGAATCCTAGTGTGTTAATCTGCTAGATTATGTTTGGTCGCAGTACTAGGTGGTCTATGAGGGTCTATGTCAAAGGGCTTTTCCCCCTTGAAGATGTAAAAATTGTAAAAGTCATGATGTAAGGTGTCTTGAGGGTTAGGAAATATTTTAATCCCCTCATGGGTCTAAGTCCTAGGTCCTAGGGAAATTTTCCCAAAGGCTAAGTTTGAGGATCCATAATAAAATAATAATAAAAATTAAAAATTAAAAGAAAAAAAAAAAAAAAAAAAAAA
>APFE031043409.1:11446-24062 GCA_000404065.3 Pinus taeda | reverse complement strand
AGGATGAGATGGGAAACGGGTGTAGGGAGTATGTTGAAGTGATGTCGATGAGAGGCCAAGGAATGAAGCTACATGAGGAATGGAAGGCTTTAGGAGAGGACGGAATGAAGTGAGGGTCGACGGGATATGGTTGCATACGTGATCAAGATAGAGGTAATGGTAATGGAACGGGAAAGAGAGGAGTGTAAATGAAACAAATGATTATGACTGTCACCAAATCGAAAATACATCAACCTAAATTACTTATGCCGAGAATTCAATGAACAACAATCGAAAACGCGAGGATAAATGTGTATGAGGCTGTGATGAAAGTATGTGTGCAGGTGTGACTGACAAGGAAGCATCTAATCAAGACCAGGACTGTGTTGCAGCAATCATCAAGTAAAGTAATGCATGTTTTTGGTGGCTAGTTATGGACTGCACCCCAATCTTCAAGAGAGATGGCAGTGATCCTTAACAACCGTTTTGCTGGAGCTCCAATTGATGGTATATATCCTCTAAGCAAGTGGAAACAACTGTACCATAAGCAAAATCTATCCTACTCATAAGAAAACCAAATCATCAAACTGTAATTCGAAGTGCATGTGCAAACGAAAACTTAAAGTGCTGGGAATGAAATGGAAACAACACTACAGCAGAGGGGATCTATGGATCTCAGGTTGGGCCCTAACCTGAGAGCTATAGTCTCCTAAGAAAACTTAGAAATAGATCACAAACTGCCTTCTTTATTCATAATATGATGTCATGCCAAATGGGCTTACAAAAAGGAACGAAACCAAACTGTTCTCCCAAAATTACAATGATAATACCAGAGTTTCAACAACCATCTAAGGCTAAGGCCTTCATATTTATATAAAAAACGATGAGCCACCGAGTGCCCTTGATTTTAGGAGCTCGGCTGTCCAACTAGAGTTTGACTGCGGATCCTATAGGGCAGTCATAACTACTGCTCTTGTAGAACAGTTTATGACTGTTGTTCATGTAGGACAACTGGCTGCTTCTTGAGCTCGGAGGGGAGATGGATTGGAGCTCGGAGTTCCTGGTGGGAATCACGAGGAATGTCCCAAGACTGTGGACATCTCTCCACAAAATCAGCAGTGCCACCTTATTGTCTCCTTATCCCTCTTTCGTTGTCTCTTGCTCCCTTTTTAATGCCAAAACCTGGAATCACAATGCATTAGTCACGTAGATAAAGTGTCTAACCTTCCTCCTACAAACAACATGAATAAACTAAGAAATTCATGGATAAGAAAATAAAGATGAATGGTTGAGCAAGTAAAATAGGCCAAAATGAGCCCAAATTGTACCAAAATTGGGGCTCAACAATCACCATTTCCCTTTAGTGTTCTCTTCTTCGCTTGGTTTACTACTCTGAGCCTGAAATTTACAGTGGCAAGTCTGGTCTTAGCCCTTGATTTTTTTTATTTTTCCTTGAATCCTCAGTCAACGCGTTTATTTTTCTGATAGTCGTGCTGATTAGCACGAGTTTCTCAAAAATAGTCACGTTGACCCCCTTTTGGCGCATGTTTTCAGTTAGGCAATCATGTCGATTCCTATAAGTGAAGATCAATGTTTACCCTAGATCATAGCCAGTGTGTCTTGCCCTTCTCATTTTTGTCTCTCATCTTGTTGTGACTATCTTCTCCTTGGCTAGAAAGTTCTTTTAGCTTGGTTTGTATGCTTGGTTGATTTTCATCTTCTTCACTTCGTTTCTTGAGTTCTTGGATGGTGTATAACACTAGGGCATCTAGATCATCACACATTCACTTGTTTTCATGCTCAGAATTTCAAGTCGATAGTAAAATTTTCTCCTTGCATTTCATTTGATTAGTGTTGAGCTCCAAAACTGCCTTTCCCTTAGCAACTTTTCTCATCCT
Source organism: Pinus taeda (assembly GCA_000404065.3). Classification (NCBI taxonomy): domain Eukaryota; kingdom Viridiplantae; phylum Streptophyta; class Pinopsida; order Pinales; family Pinaceae; genus Pinus; species Pinus taeda. The sequence continues at coordinate 22,185 of APFE031043409.1, read as the reverse complement.
TCCTTCTTTTTTTTTCCATGAAAAATGCATCCTTATCATCAAAAACCATTACACATTGCCTCAAGGAGTATATTTCAATGATTTACAGGTTATACTTTTATTTTTTCTATTTGAATAAGTTTTTGTCTTTTAGCTACGGAACGTAGCCACATTCTATAGCTAATCGACTGTTTCACAGCTACTTCCATGCTTTTACAGGTTTCACGTGTCAAGAGGAGAAAAGGACTACATGGGTAGCTTGGAAAACATCAGGGCATGGATCGTATGCTATTCATCTAGCCTAGATCGACGAGGAAGACTTTGGTTAAAAGGAAGTCAAAATAGAAACCTATGGCAAACAAGACTTTGTTCTGTACACATTTCTCAGTGATGGGATCCGAAGTAGTTTCCTGAGACCACGAAATTCATCTTCCACCTGTGCAAACAGAATCCAACAGCCATTACCATAGATTTATGTTTCCAAGAAACCAAGGACAAGAATTATGCATACTTACCTGCCTACGTGTTTTTATGTAGCTTATTTCTCTCTTTAAAACAGTTGTATAATTTCTCTATAAATACTTGTGTGAAGAGCGTAGAAAAAGTTCAGTTTTTTGCTTATGTGTTAAGTTCAGATTTCCACTTTGTAGTTTGAAGAATTCATTCTCTCTTTTTTTAATATAAAGACTGTGTTTCATGGATACCTAAAGCGTTGTTGGAGTGTTGATTAAGTTCTTATAATCTGAGACCTTTGCAGATGACCCCTGCGTTGGTCAAGGTTACATTTTATTCTTGTTTTGCCTTTCATAGTTAACTGTAAATTCATTGTGTTTTTTCCATGATGTTTATAACCATTTTGTAACTTTGTTCCTAATGCAGTTTCTGTCATCTTCTTACTAACTCTGAATAGTTTTATCTCAGCACAGAATAGTTCCTTTGTTTCACTACTTTCTAGTTTCTTATTAGTAGCTTGAATTTGATGTCAGTAGTGTAGAGTGATTCATTTCATTTGATGTTCATTAGTTTTTAGATTTTGAATTAAACTAATCAATGCCATTTTGTTGTTAGTTTAATAACTCATGTTGTAAGTGAATGTTTCCGAAAGCCCTTTTAGTTGATGGTTCATCTAACTAAGTGGTGAAATATTTCATTTATGACTGAGTCTTTCTCTGCATTTTTATGTTTAATTTTTCTAAGAACAATGAAGTATGGAGTCCCTCAAAATGCAATCACAAAGAGGTAGTTCTCCCAAAATTATGTAGTAGAGTGATAAAGAACTTCATTTAGCTATTATAGTAGATTAGTTGCAATTTCACTTTCAGCCTTAGTCTTTCATTTAATTTTGTTGCAATTTCATTTTTAGTTTTAGAACAATGAAGTATTGAATACCTCAAAATGCTATCACAAGGAGGTAGTTCTCCCAAAATTGTGTAGCACAGTGACAAAAAACTTCATTTAGTTTTTATGATAGATTAGTTGCAATTTCATTTTCAATCATAGTTTTTCATTTAGTTGCAATTCCATTTTCAGTTGTTCATTAAGTTTTGATTCGGCAATTAGACAATAGTTGTAATCTTATTTTTAGTATTTCATTTTTGGTTCATCATAGATAGTTGCAATCTCATTTTCAGTTTTAATATCTCATTTAAGCTTTGGTTTTGTAATTGATTAGATAGTAGTTTCAATTTCACTCTTAAGTCTTTTTAGTTCGTGTTTTGGAAACAATCATAATAGCAAGAACAGAAACTATGTTTTCATTTTCTTGGTTAAAACTTTACTTCCAAATCTGGCTTAAAGCAGTTTTAGCTCTCATTTCACTTTCTCTAGATTCTTAGCAGCAGTAGGTTTAAGATTTTGTTAGGAATTAAAAGATCAAAAACCCAAAACAACTTAAAACTCAAAAACGCTGAAGTAGAAAGGGCCATCTAGCACATATAGTGCACTACACTTCATCAGTTTACAATACTCAGATTGATAATTTATGTAGAGCAATTTAGGACACTAAATTGACCAAACAATTAGTCCTTTTGTAGCTTTGATTTCCATTTAGCAAGTTTGAAAAGTTTCTTTTGTTGTTTGAGTGTCTCTTCTCGGGCATAAATCACATTGCATGTCTTATTTTTGGTTCAGTATTTTCTCCATTAGTTTGAAAGGAATTCCCTTTTGTGGTTTATGTTTGCTTGTGATTGATTGTGTTGGAAATGTTTCATTGATGTGTTTGTGAAAGATTCATTTCATCATTTTATTGAAAAATACATCAATCTAGTTTGCTAAATTAATATGTTACGTTATTTAGCATAATTAAAGGCTAGAGATGCATCATCACTTGCATTGAAAAAGAAATGAATATTCCTTACTAGTGAAAGGGCTACTTGAAGTGAATTTGATAGGAAAGTTAGGAATTGGAAAGAGTTTTGTCATCATTTCGTTTTCAAAAGAAAAATAGTGAAAAAGTCATTTTGCTTTCAATTGCTTGTTTTGTTGCATTTGAGTGTGTTTTCTACTCTCAATAGTGTAGACAACATCGAATTTAAAGGGTCTTGTCTCATTTAACTGCATATAGGTGTTTTTCAAGTCACATCGATAAGGCCTGAAAAATGAGACGTAATTTCAAGATAAACTCTAAAATGTACTCAAATAAGCTAATGCGCATTTGGAATCTAACGATCACATTTTAGAAGGTCTAGGCTAGATATGTGTTCCATCATCTTAAAACCTAGCAGTTGTCATTCGCTTCGGCACTAGACATTGCTAATATAGACTTGTGCTCCCCGTACCACCAAGTATATAAAGGCAGACCCCACTAGGTTGCAATTCTTTATCCATAGGAAGCCAAGTCTATCACCTTGTAAACGTGATACACAGAACACAACATTCGGGGAGGTTGTCTGCCCATACTTTTGGTTCATTGGGAGGTATTTTACAGTTCACTGTTACCTAGTAATCCTTTCTACCTAGATCATCCTGAGTAGTCATTTTGATCTTTTTAACTCCCTAAATATAAAATATCACCCAAGCACTTGTCCTTTCAAGCTTGTTTCAAATCGAAAGTGATAAAGTCACCTTTGCTTCTTTCTCGACTCTTAAAACATGAAAGAGCACCAGTTTGTTTTTGCGTCTTAAAAATTGTTTCCCATAATCTTATAACATTCATGTTAGTATTTTTTAGACCACATCATGAAAATACCTTTAAATACATTTTAAAGCCCTTAAAATCAATATCTCTTTTGGTTCCTTCAAACAAAATCATCGTGGCTAAACCAACTGGTTCACCTAGTTCCTCTTCCTCTCCTTCGTCTAAAAGATTGTCTGAGGAGATCTTTCATGATGACCAAGGCGTTGAGATCGGAATTGTTATGAGCATTCAACCTTTGTCATCTCATCCTCCCCCTTCAGATATTGGGTCACTTTCTGACATTGGCCCAGAATCTTTGGATAATCCTATCCAGACTCCTTAGAGTCCACTGACCTCTGAAGGTCAACTTGGACTGATTGTTTATCCTCTGAATCCTTTGTTTGATCTTGATGTGATATCACCTCAGTCCGTACAATCCCTATTATCAACTGGGTATTCCTTTGGAATTATCCCCTTGAACATCTTCAGTAGTCCGTTGTTGCCTGTTTTCGCCCATGGAATCAAAAAGATAAATCTGAGTCTCCTCTTCGGGTCACTCAGAGGTTTCCACTCCATGCACAATCTAGGAACAAGAATATATTTTCCCTCCTAAAGGTTTCCCTTACATAGGAATAATTCCAATTAGTGTTCATCCTGAGTTACCACGTAATTACATGACTTTACCTAAGCTAGTTTTAGGCATGCCTACTACCTCATCATTGTATCGCAACTCTGCTTGGGCATATGGTGTTATGCCTACCATAGGTCCATTCATACAGAACCTGACCTCCCAATAGACGATCATTTTTGCAATTACTTCAATCTCGATGCAACCCACCATTCCAAATTCTCTTGTTTTTTCAATTCAATTAACCTTTCTCATTCAAAAAATGAGCTTTATTCATGTCACTATCAGTTCTTCGATCCCTCCAGTAAGTGGGCAAGTTGTGCCACTTCCTGAGGGGTAGAGTCCAAATGTTTATATGATGTTTGGCATAACCAATGTGAGTGGCTCACAACCTCACATGGTTGGGATGAACAACCCTCTTTGGGTGCTATTTTAAATCCTGTTGGTCCTATTGGATCAAGTAATGTCCACTACCAACAACCCAATGTTGGTCCATTTGGTTCAAGTCATGTCCAGTACCAACAACCCAACGTTGGTTTGTCTGGGTCAAGTCACATCCACTACCAGAAGCCAATATGTCTCAAGGTTAGTAACAACCTCTTTATGTTCCATATGGTTCACAAGCGATGGATAATCCACCATACATCCCTCAGCCTAGACCTTATGTCCAGCTTGGTCTGTCCATCGTGCCCGATGGGTATGGCTAGATATAGTTCAGAAACTTTCAAGATGTCTTTCTAGGAACTATTCAAGTACCTTTGCAACAACAAGGGAAGCTCCTGTAGCAGCAAGGGCAACCTTTATTGTGGCAAGGGCCATCCATGCAGCAGCAAGGCCAACCTTCATTGTAGTAAGGGCCATCCATGCAGCAGTAAGGCCAGATGATATCGCAACTGGGACAATTGCAACAACGCAAGGGCAACGCTCGCAACAGTTGTAGTAAACCATGTAGTTGCAAATGTAGTATGTGACACAATCCCCTAGCCTATGCCTTTGCAAGGTCAACCTCTTCAACCACAGGGATAAACCTTATAGCGGCAAGGTCAACCCTTGTAACAACAAGGTCAACCCAGGCAGCAGAAACCGTTATACTCATATCAACAGGGTCAACCCTTAAAAGGGAAAGGCTAGGGTCAAGTCCTATAGTAGTAGGCACATAATCCTTACGTCCAAGGGCAATAGGTTAAACCTCCTTTTGTCCAAGGAGAACAAGTCCAAAATCCTTATGTCCAGGGATAGTAAGAGCAAAATCCTTACGTCTAAGGGTAGCAAGTCCAAAAACCTTTCGTCCAGGGGTAGCAGGTCCAAAACCCTTATGCTCAGGGACATCAGGTGAAAAATACATATGTTTAAGGTTAGCAGGCTCAACAACGTTTTAACTATTATGTTTCTTATCAATAGCCTCTAGCTGGACATTTCCAAGTTTTTCAAGGTTTGAATCCTCCTTATGGGTAAGGTAACGTATAGTGGGGGAAAAATGAAATGCCTTATGGAAAAATTCCTCCACTTTGGGGACAAAATCCTTACCAGTAGGGTTCGGTTCTGCCAGTTGGGCACCCTTATCGACCTAAAATTCCTTTCAATACCAAATTGCCATTATTAGCTATGCTGAAATTTCCAGATGTGTCTAGACTCACAAATGACCCGATCCTTCATTCCCCATACTGGCTTCCAGTTTCGTCCAAGATTCTAAGTGATTGTCCAATGTTTGAAGGAAAAAGTGAAAGAGGATCCTCAAGCCCATGTGATGACATATCACCTATCGTGCTCCTTGAATTCCTATGTTAATGACTCCATTCATCTTCATCTTTTCCAATAGACTCTTACAAGGGTTGTATCCAATTGGTATATCGAGCCACCTCAAAATACCTATCATGACTTTAACACTCTCACCATGGCCTTTCTCACACATTTCCACTTGTCAGTTCGCTATGAAACTGGCACCCATCTATTAACGTCACTTAAGTAAGGCATTGTGACTCACATCTTCGATCACATCCACAAATGGAGACGTAGGCCTCGATTGATTAATTTTTAAATTTTTGATCAGTTGTTGACTGAATGGTTCACTAAATCATTTTTCAACAAAAATTTTCGGGGCATTGCTATGGGTGGATGCGTCACTCAAGAACAAGCCATCACACATGCCCAGTATCTAGACCTTGTTTACTCACAGTGCGACACATTATATGATGTGTTACATGATGTGCCTAGACCATCATTTGATCTGAAAACATCTAACTCTTGGGCAACCCCTCCTGTTGATGGATTAATTGGTTCAGTGCTTCAGACCCCTACAAAGTCGTCTTCCAAACAGATGTTGGTCTCCAACACTACTCCCAATGACTCCTCTCAAAATTTATCTGGCCCTGGTAAAACTTCGGAGGTTCACGCTAGCCAGTCTACCATGATGAAAAAATCCTCTAAAGGAAAGAAGAAAGGCAAAGGTGAGGGTAAAGTCAATGCCCCAAAACATGGTCCTCGTAAGTCGTTTGCTGGTGATGCTTCCCAATGGAAACCTAAGCATCCATACCTCATCTATAAGGAGGATCACTATACTAAGGATTGTCCCAAATAGTCCAAAGTTAGTCATTTGTTCAAAGGGACCCCATATATCCTTAAAGAGCCCTTTCCATCCCAGCAAAATCAAATGGTAGACCAGCCTCAGTCATCCACTTCCTCGGGTTCACAAGTGTTCATGATGAGTACCCCAATCAACATGGGTACTAGGTCAAACTATTATCAAACTCCTACCCCATCAGTAGGGAAAGAGAAGGAAGGTACCCCTTCTTCCACCCCGTCAACTCTGGTCCTCTCCATATAGAGTGACCTAATCCTGATTATGCCATTCGACCAACTTCTTGTGGTGTGCTTCGAATGTCGTAGTACAATCCCAATTCTCGAGCTGCTCAACATTATAACATTTTTGAATATTTGGCTCAAGTGCCATCAACTATGTCTGCTCTCGAGGTCCTTCAAAGCTATCCTTCTCAGCAAAAATCGTTACTGTCGGCTATTGGGGGTATTGATCCAGCTGACTCTAATCTCATCTGTTTTGACATGGAAAACCATGTTACACATTTAACTCATCAAATTTCCTTTCTCATTTAGGTAATAATAAATTAGAAAATCATTCATAGGATTGTCATTGATGAAGGTTCTTCTACCTACATCATGTATGTCACTTGTTGGAAGATAATTGGTTCTCATACTCTCAACTAGTCCCCTAACACTCTGGAAGCTTTTGACGGGTGTGATTCGTGACCATTCATTCTCCTTCCCAACCATGCCATTACTTTGTAGGGTAAGACAATACACATCAAAATAGAGATTGTTGATGTTAATCTTAACTACAATCTTCTACTTGGTCGGAGTTGGAACCATGCTATGTGTTAGAAATAATACTGAGAGGGGGGGGGGGGGGGGGGTGAATCAATATTATCAAAATCTTCTCAATTTATACAAATATTTTCAGATCTAACAATTTAAACTTTCATATACCTTCCAAACTTATAATTTAATTTATCCTTTAGATGTTTGTCATTAATTTGTATGTGAACCATAGAATAATGACCAGGAACACAAAATAGACAGTCACACCAAGGAACACAAGATGTAAGGTGGAAACCCATTGTGGGTGAAAACCACCTGCTGCAATATGTATCTATCTTCTTTCAATTAGAAACTTCTTCTTACAATGATTTTGTACTGGTGCAGTCTTTTACCAATACGCATGCTGCAACCTACAGAGAGCCACAACCCTCTCTCTCATTTTCGAGCTTCTTCTGGAAGGGAGCTACAACCCCCTTAGCTTTTGTAATAGCTGAAATACTAGTATGTAGAAGGCTACAACCTTCTCTTTTCTTCCAGGGACCACGTTTCATAAATTTTCAAACTAGATCCAAAACATCAAATACATGTGCATCACCCAATCTCCTTTAAACAAATAACTTCTCAGAATCTAGTAACCAGAAAATAACACCAGTAACCAGACACTAATTTAAACCCAGATCTCTGCAGAAATCGATAAAAGACAACTAAAATATATTTCAAGAAAGGTCTGCAACTTCACCGTAGGAAACCTATGGATATCCGCACTTCTGCCATGACGAGTCTGCACAACTCTGCACTTGCACTGTCTACTGTTCAGTGCACCTCCACACCTGCTCTACCGAATCGATTGCGCACATCCACACCTACTCTGTGATTCAACTGCGCACCTCCACACCTGCTTATTCTCTGGTTTTGTGCACCTTCGCACCTACTTCTTCTCTGGTGTTGCGCACCTCCACACTGCGCTGTTGCTGCACCTGTTCACCTCCGGATTTAGACAGTTTATCAGTTCTCAAACATACCCCAGACTGTCGAAATCACAGATCTGTTCATGCGTCAAAGGGATCTCAACTTTTCAGTCGATCTGACTTATAATGCTTCGGTTTCTCCTTGATTCAGATTCAACTATGTCTCACCAACCGATTATTAGAAATTCAGATCTTGCTCTTCTTAAGATTTTTAACACACTTTCCTTACCAACTGATCTCCTTTCTCTTTTATAGTCAAGACCTTACTCAAACCATGGATAAAAACCATTGAGAAACAATACTAGGGATCCAAAACCTAGGTTCAATATTTTAGATGCCAAAACCACAAACCAAAACCACAGGATCAAAAACGTCAGACTAAATACCATGGACCAAACATAAGTTGCGCATTTTTCTCTGCATGAAAGTCCGTGCATTTTAGGTTCGCACATTTTTTGCGGGAGACCTGCGAACATATCCACACCTTTTCAACGGTTTTGCTGCACAGCCTGTCGATGGCTGCATCTTTTGATCTGTGCACCTGCTAAACTAGAGAATAACTTTGTTTCACTATAATTTATCATCTGAGTTGAGTGGGTTTCCATCAAGTACAACATATGTACCATAATGCCAACAATCTTCCCCTTTGGACTTGATGGAAACAACAACCAATCAACCATAATCAAAACAGTGTTTTTTGACAAAAAAGGTCAATTCTGGCAAAGCTGGCTCGAATAGTCGCACCCCTTGTTCAAATGGTCACGCCCCTTGGCAGAAACTTTTGAGTGGGTTCCACTGGTCCAAATCAAGTGCAAGATGGCTCATTGGAAAGCTTGGTTTGTCTACTTTCCATACCAAGTGGAATTTCTGAATTTGGAGTTGTTTTGCCCCCTCAAAAACCATTTCTCCCAAGGTCACTTTCTGCAACTCAAAAAGTGGGCAGAAAGTCATTTTTTTGATGTATTTTGAGCTTTTGGAGGCTCAAATCTCAAAATCAGGCTTCTCCCAAGTATCGGTAATTTTTCTCTTTGCATGCCCTTTCCAAAAATGCCAAGTTTTCAAAATTCCGAGCAGTCCTCCAAAATAGTCTCACCCGGGGTGAGACCATTTCACGGGAAAAACCTGTAATTTTACCAAAAATTTGCAAAATGCTCCAAAATTCTCAAAATTTTCAGATTTTGATGCTAGATCAAGGCTGATCAGTACCATGATGAGTGAGGGATGCCTCAGCCAAGATGGGGAGTGAATTTGTCCTTTTCTTCTTCTTCCGGGCCTCTGACAGCTTTCGTTGGAGAATTTTCATTCTAGCCTTGCTAACATGCAATCTTGCCCAATAGTGTGTTTTCATGTTGCGTAGCAACTCTTTGTCACAATTTTCCTTTTCCAACAATCTCTCCAAATGTGCATTTACACTGATAAGCATGGACTCCTGATCAGCACGCAATGGATCACCGGGCCTCCTACGGTTCAAAGTTCGATCACTGCGGATCCTCCATAGCTCATCAAGTTCTTTTTCTTCTTCTAATTGTTTGGTGCGCTGTTCTAGATAAGTGATGGTCCATTGAGCCATTTGGAGCTCTTGATGCAACACGAGGTTCTCCTCCTCTCTCTGCCTGATAATCTCATAAAAATTTGAAGGGGGAGAGCGGGCATCACGACTAGTGAAATCATCATGTGCCTCGCGAACTGCCTCATCCTCAATCATGGGCTGCTTGCCCTCTCGTACTGCCTGTGCCGATGAAGAAAGTGAGGCCCCTTCCACCTGGTGTGGAGATAACACTCGCTGCTCTGAAGATGATGACGAGACCCCTTCAACCTGCTGTGGAGAAAGTACTCGTCGAGCTGCTGCAAATAAGGTCCTATGACCTCTCTGATATGTGACCCGAGGAGAAGAAGCCATGTGTCTAGGAATGCTGGTCTCGGGCTGATGTGATGGCCCTCCCTCCTCATGAACTGCCTCCGGCCCTGGATGTGGCTGTGTGAAAAAATGTCGGGAGATGAAATCTGCCCAAGGAATGCCCTGCTGGCTCAGCTGATGGGAAACTACTAGCTGAATAAGACCATGATGGCATAGGCTCCAAAGCTGCTGTGCTGGGGTCTGTCTCTGAAAGATAGTGGCCATCCTCTGAGTGTCATGAAATAAGTATGCTGAGATGTTCATAATCCTCACTCTAGTGAAGTGCATCATCATGCGGATATGACAAGAAAATACTCGTGAGAATCTCCCCTCGCATGTGAGGTAGTGCATAATGAGTCTCATGATATCTATATACTCTGCTCGGAGGAACTTGATAGGAAAGGTCCTTGACAAGTTATGCACATAGGTAGGCCTGACATATGGCTCGTAGTATACTAGGTCCAGCAACTTACGCTTCGGCCACACCTCACCCACATTGGGTATCCCAGTAGCCTCTGTGATAGCCTCTGGAGAAAATACAAAATTCACCCCTGCAAGGGTGACCTGCCTGTCATGGAGATGTAGGACAAACAATTGGGCCAACTCTCTGTGATGCTGAATGTGTGACAGCCTCTCACAAAACTGATAACAAGCCATGTGCTGAAAACAAGATACTGCCAATGGGAAAGCCTGCAACTTCGTCAATGATGTGGGCTCTTCCCTCTTGTGGTGACCACCCTTGCCTCCCCTACGAGGCCTCCGTTGTGTCTCAATCTCAGTAGATGATGATCGGTCATTACCTTGCTCATTAGTCTCAGT
>APFE031043405.1:0-26496 GCA_000404065.3 Pinus taeda | reverse complement strand
TTCCAGCTTCTCCCTCTTCATGACTTGAATGCATTAATCCCTGAACCAAAATGATATTGTCCAAAATATTTCAATGTTCTATAAACCCACCCTGGTTCTTAGAGAGGGAAGTAAGGATTTGATTCTATTGGCAATGATTTTCATCATAATTTTATAGGAGTTTTAGAGAGAGATGGGCCAAATTTTGGAAAAGGTGGTAGTAATGGCTTCTTTTGGAATTATAGAAAGGAAGGAAGAATTGGTGCTACTCCCCAACTTATTTTTGAGCCTGGTGTAGTTCAACATTCTAATAATATCTTTTTTAATGACATTCAAGAATAAACGATAAAATATTATAGAGAAACCATCTAGTCCTAGAGCCTTCTCAGGTTCCCATTGCCAAATAGCATTAAGAACTTAATATTGAAGAATTACATTAGAAATAGACAAATTAGAGATGGAGAGACAAGTTGGGTAAGGTCCTGGAGGAAATAAGAAGCCCCAACAGAATAAGGGCGCTCCTGATTGAGTAAAGAGTTCAAATGGTTGAATGTTTCATGTTTAATTTCAGATGTAGTGCTAACTTTCAACCCACTCGCCACCTTTAGCTCCTTGATATGGTTCCTATTCTCTCGAGCCATTGCTTTTTTTGGAAGAAAGAAATAGTTGAATCTCCAACTTTCTACCATAGACAACGGGATTTGAGCTTCCTCCGATTTTCCTCCTGCCTACTTAGACTGAATATCTGAGAGGAGAGGTCTTTTTCTTTTTGAATGTGTAACTATTCAATATGACTTTCCTCTATCGTATTGTAGTGCTCTTCTAGCTCTTCAAATTTTTCTATCCTTTTTTTCCTAGAGGCTGATAGCTTTCTTTAAGCCATTTCCTTAGTCCAGTCTTGATGCTTTTCAGTTTGGATTTCCAAACATAGGTGGGAGAGCCTTGGATTTTTCAATTCCAATATTTTTTAATCATTTTCTCAATTTTTTCAACTAAGCACCAATATGCATTAAATTTAAATGGTAGTGGCCCAACATTTTCAACCTTTTCCATGGAAATCGTAATGGGACAATGATCAAACTCTCTAAGGGATTCATTATTCAAGGAGAAATCAAGCCCACTAAGGAGCCAATTGTTGTGCAGCAAGAATCTGTCTAATCAAGTAGCGATGAGATGGACACCAACCCTTTTGTTTGACCTAGTGTAATTCCCCAACTTGGGCTTTATATCCATTAGATCCCAACGAGCTAGGACTTCCTCCATTCTATCTCAGAAGTGGTCCTGGATTGAAGAACCATCTCTTTTTTCTTAGGCATTCAGAATCATGTTAAAGTCCCCTCCCATTACATTGTTAATGTGAAGGTTCCTTTCCTTTAAGATCTCTAAAAAGGTCCAAAAGTATTCCTTGTCACAGTGCAGAACTGGACCATAAATGTTTATGAAGGGAATTATGTTTTGAGTCTCCTTTTCTTTTGAAAGAACCATTATCTATGATTTTCTCTTAATTTCCTCTATCTGAGTGAATTTATTTTTCAACCAAAATATTATGATCCCTCTGGAATCTCCCCTTGAAGGTTGAGATGATCGAGAGCTATCATGTGTATCACTCGATGTAAAGGTCATATAAATTTCCATGGTGTAATAATATGTCTCTATCTGTCATAGTCTTTTAATGAGTCATTTTTAGTCATATGACGTAATTTTTACCCCCACTATGCATGGGAAGGATGATGTAATAATTTCTATATTTCATTCGTGTATAAACAATTGGTATAGCCCCACTTGGTTGGGTAGATGAGTCAAATTTGGTATATCCCCACTTGGTTGGGAGATTGATGTATGTATGAGTCATTGGTAATAGGAAGGTCATACTCACATAGTTGAGTTATAGAGTCATGTTATTCTTTCAAAAAATATTTTTGCAGACTCTGCATGTGCTCACGGGCAGCATGGATGGTATAGTGCATCTCAGCATGTACAAAGGGGGATTTTGATCAGAGAATTCAGAATATGCCTAGGGGCCATGATCAATGTTCATATTCAGCAGTTCAAATATGGAAGTCTTCATTTTGGTGAGCCATTTTCCCTTGATCTCGAAAGGGGAGAATATCTTGGTCCACCCTTTTCCCTTGATGTCAAAGGGGGAGAGTATCTTGGTGTTGCTTGATATATCTAATAGGTTCTACAGCTTGAAGTAATCAACACCAATATCATTTCCATCAAGTCTAAAGGGGGAGATTGTTGGCATTATGATGAATGTGTTGTACTTGATGGCAACCCACTTGTAGCATAACAAGAATATGGTAACAATATGAATCTATAGGACAGATCAGAGGTGACAAGATGATGAAACATAATAATGGTCAAATTTATTGAGGTAGTGTGTGTTGTCCTTGATAATAAGTGTCCTTAATAACAACCTATTTGATGAATGGACTAATGAGAAAGCTATAAATAGGATGAGACAGAATGCATGACAGTTGCATTTATAGATGTGACAAATTGTAGGGCTTCAAAGGAATCAGTTCAGAAGTGATGTACAATAGAAAATCACATTATAACATGACTATTCAGAGGTAATAGAGTAATGGCAAAGAATAATAGGATGATGGAACATAGGACTTCATATCAGAATCAAGAAATTGAAGAAAAGAATGTTTTCACATATGTTAAGTTGTATACGCAAGTTCAATGTACAAAAATCAGCGTACACAGACAAGTTAACAGAAGAAAAAAAAAGGAGCATATACGTATGCATGAACTTTCATAGAAGGAAAAGCGTGTATGGGATGGAAAATCAAGGTTTTGGTCCAAGTTATTGGTCTGAGGTTTTGGTCCGATGTATTGGTCTGAGGTTTTGGTCCAAGGTTTTGGTCTTAGGTATTGGTCCAAGGTTTTAGTTTGAGTTTTTGGTCCAAGGTATTGGTCCGCGGTTTTGGTCCGAGGTATTGACAAAGAATCTAAGTATATAAGAAGGATAATATCAAAATTATATGTGCACAAGTAATGAAGATCTTATGAAGTGTTATATCAAAAGAAAATATGCATGATATTGGTTTATGATGTTTTGCTTGATCTAGACTACGTATGCACTTGAGTGTTTGATGATGGATGAGATCTAATAATGGATCAGGATCATAACGACTTATCATTATGTGATCTAATAATGGATAGGCTAGATTTGAATGCTAACGAATATTCTATCCTTTATATGTCTTAATATATGTATGCTTGAAGTTTGGAATGGCTATGAAGTTATAAGTAAGTAATTTCATATATATACATTGGTTTGAATTGGTGAAGGCACGTATACATGCTAGTTCAACATTTCCAAGTAGCATATGCAAAAGAAAAGTTTGTTGTTTAGAGATGATAGATTGATATGATCAGTGTTTTTGTTGATACTATCTATTTAGAACTTTGTAAATTGACAGTAGATCTTCATAATGTCATTGATTGGTACAGTTTGTGGTTCATAGGTTTTATGATTCAATATCTTTAAAGGTGTACATAGGTTGGGCTAAAGGAAGTAGTGTATACATGTAAGTTGGCTTCATTGAAGAAGCATATACATTCTAACACATGAATTTTGATGTTACAGTTGCCTTTGGTTGTTGATGCAGATAGATCTGTGTACTCGCTACAGTGATCTGTCCCAGTTGATTGGTTGAATTTGATTAAGTTTGAATGAATGGTTGATTCAGTTGTGATTGTTTAATTATGTATGTTAGAGGTCTTAGTGAATGATTGATTTAGTTGTGTTAGAGGTTCAATGATTGTTTGATTCAGTATGTCAGAGGTTTCAGTGATTGATTGGTTCAGTTATGATTGATTCATAGATTTGATGATTCAGTTTTAGTTATATTAGAGATTGATGATTTAGTTTTAGTGATTGGTTGATGCAGATGTATTTGATGGATGTATTCCAGTGGTGATTGATTTTGAGCTTCAATGTTATTGATGGGTACAGTGTGAAAATTTGATGAAATGTGGCCTACATATTGTGTTGTTGTGTACCAAGAGTATCCAGTATGAAAATTTATGAAACTTGGTCCCTGGAGGATACTTAGGGTTGGAGCCTTCAGTAAGGAAGTCAGAGCTTCCTGCCAGTTGTGGCTAGTGATTTGATTAGGGCGTTGGAGCTCCCTTTCAGAAGCATCTAAAGAACGAGTGAAGGTTGGAGCCTTCTGTATGTTGGCACCTATGTACTAGTAAACATATCTGCTAGTACAAGAGCTAGGGGGTTGTAGCTCCCTTCCAGTAGAAACTGGAGAACGAGAGAAGGTTGTAGCCTTCCGCAGGTGGGTTCGTATGTAATGGTATGAGTCTACACTAGTACAAGATTCTAAATTGATTATTATTTATATTAAAAGAAGACAGAGACAACAGCAGCAGGTGGTTTTTCTCCTGCATTGGGTTTCCACCTTAAATCTCGGTGTTCATGTGTGTTTCTTATATGTAATGGTTTATTATGTTATTACTGCACATGGTCACTTTTTAATGTTTAATAAAGTATTTATGCAGTGATTAAATATCAACATATGATGAATTAATTAAATCATAAGTTCACTGGATATACATTGATTACCTTAAGAATAGTTGCATGTACACGCATGTTCCCTTCACTGAAGTAGCGTATACAAATCTGATTATGGAAATGAAAATTTTATTGATTTTTAAATATTGATTCACCCCCCCTAGTATTATTCCCAATAACACCCTCATGCCATATTCCAAGTATGAATGTGGGAACTCAATACAAAAAAAACCAGGGTTTCCTGGAGACTAAACCACCTCCACCCTCATGCTCCCACGATCTCGCTAAAATCAGTCAGAGAGATCACATAAGAAAACCAAGACATAATAAATAGGGTTTCTAGGAGATTAAACCACCTCCACCCTCATGCTACCATGATCTCACCAAAACCAGTCAAGAGATCACAATTCCCAAACAAGCTTGGATGCCTTCGATTTTCTTCACCAATACCCTAAAAAAAAAAATCCTATCTCCACCCACATATCGAGGGATTCTGGGAGATTAAACATTCTCCAACCCCAACCCTTGGGGATTTTCCTAAAACCACCTCAACTGGTTCCAAGACCTTCTGGAAATTCAAAGCTCAACTAAGAAAAGAATCCCATGACACCGTGGCTATCCAAAAATTGTAAGGCAAGGTTGAATCCACTATTAAACCAATAAAAACCCATTCCAATGGTAACAAGAGAACCAAATACACAAATGCATGTACCATGCATTCACAAACTAGCTAGGGAATCATGCATGTAACATGAAATGTGCAAGTCTTCCTATCGAAGTTGCTTGATTCAACCTTCATTGTGTCCTTTGCTTGCTTTTCCAATGCTAGAGTGCTCCCAAAATGCTATCAGTGTGTCATGGTATGATATAATAGAGAGAGCTCCAAAACTGAACTAACAAAAGGTTTGGAACTAATTCTCATAAGAATTTTTATTATTGAGGCCTCTATTTTCTTCAATTTTTCTCTCATGCAAATTTGTGACCTTTCATCTCCCTTTTCTTATATTTTCCTTTATTTTCAAGAATAAATTCCAATTAATGTCTCTTTACATTTGTCAATGTCTTATTTCCTTAGCCATAATAAACTAAAAGTGACACCCACTAGGATGTTTTTCCCAAAATTCATCTTGGAATATGTGTCCCGTGACCTTGGTATTATTTTGTCTTTGTTGAATTTTATTACATAAACTATAACCTGGTGTTGTTAAAAACCCCTCCCCCTTAAGGGAAGACTTTCCATGTTCTATGACACCTATGACCAGCAAGACCACAGAAAACCAAAACATACTGCCCCTGGAGCTTTATAACTTAGCTCGGTGCGGTATTTACAATGAACAAACTGCTGAAAAGAAAAACCAACATGACAAACATGACAACATGACAACCATATCACTTATTGGAGCATTATAACACAACTCATTTTGATATTTACAATAACCATACATAGATATATACATATAACAAAACTCATTTTCCTCAACCAGCCAACAATGAATGATTCATAGCTTGCATCTAATCTAGCATCTCCCATGTAGCTTCATTGGGCCCAAAGTTCTTCCACTCCACTTTAAATTGGTCGATTGCTCAGTTCTGGAGCATGAGTTGTTTCTACTGCAATATGCATTGAGGTTCCAACAAGAATTATCCTTTTGGATCAACCTGCAATACAGACCAGTCAATCACATGATCATCATCCTTCACATGTATTTTAAGTAATGAAACATGGAAAACATAATGGACTTTCACTATCGAAGGCAATGAAATTTTGTGGGCCACTGGTACAATCCTCTCAAAGATCTCAAAAGGCCCACAATACTAAGGTGCCAACTTAGAACATGGTCCAATCCTCAACGAGCTCCTATTGGGCTTAATGCATAAGTACACATGCTCCCCAACCTAAAACTTCGTAAATGGCCTGTGTTGATTTGCATAACTCTTTTGCATGTCCTATGTTGTTTTTAGATTCTTCTTGATAACTTACATTTCATGTTTTTTCTCTGTTAACATGTTTGTTCCAATCAATACCATGTTCACTATATCACTCCAGCTAATGGGAGTATTAAAACTCCACCCATAAAGTGCCTCAAACAGACTCATCTTCAAATATTCCTGATGCCCATTATTGTAAGCAAGCTCTAACAGTGGAAGATACTCCTCCCACCTCCTCTGTTGGTGCATGACATACATTCTCGACATGTCCTCCAAAATATTGCTGCCCTGTTTGTCTATCCATCTATCTATGGATGATAAGTTGTACTAAAGGCCAACTTTGTACCTAAACCTATAAATAACTCCCTGAAAAACCTACAAGTGAAGTTAGCATCTATGTCTGATACAATATTCTTAGGAATGCCATGCAATCTCACTATCTCCTTGATGAAGACCTGAGCTACCTCACTAGTTTAATTAGTAGACTTCATTGGAATTAAGTGAGCTTCCTTGGTCAACCTATCAACCACAACCATAATGGAATCATGCTTTCTAGATGTCCTTAGAAAACCTATAATGAAATCCATGGAAATGACCTGCCATTTCTATTTCGAAATCAGAATCAGTTGCAATAGACCACCTAGACATTTGCACTTTTCTTTTACCTATTGACAATCCAAAAATATTGTGATGAACTCAACTACATCTTTCTTCAAATTCGACCAATAATAAAACTTCTTCACACTTGTTATAGTCTTTTGATATCCCAAGTGACATGAATATGAAATAACAGGAAATTCCCTCAATATAAGCTTCTTAAGTTCATTATTGTCTAGCACATAGATATTGTCCTTAAATATCACCAAACCATCTATCATGAGATGATAATCCACATCTTTTTCACCTATACCATGTTGTTGTAACTTGTACCTAAGTTGTTGGTACTTGTCATCCTACTCTCGTTCCTATAAGATATGATCATGTAAATTTTTTTCCCATATGAGCTCATAGTTGTTATTTCATTAGATAAATTTTGAGGTCTAATATGGGCTTCAAAACAAAAATATACAACCAAATTAAAATTTATAAGAACCAATAGGATTCAAGATGATGATGTCAACCATGGGGATGATTCACCATTTTTGGGGTTAAAAGGTAAAATATAAAAAATATAAAAAATAAAAAAACTATTTTTTCAACTAATATTTTCAACTTATATCTCTACAATGTTACTCAAATTTCAAGTTGGAGCACTCATTGAATGCATAATTTAATTCTTCATCCAAGGAGTACCCATGTTGCATACTTTCAATGGACCCTACTGCACAGAAAAATGAGAAATACATGAAAATGTGATTGCAATCACATTTTTTCATGTATTTCTCATTTTTTGTGTAGTAGGTTACATCAAAATTATGCAACCAGGTACTCCTTATATGAGGAATTAAATTTCAAATCCAACGAGTTCTCGTGCTTAAAATTTGAGTAAATCCTAGGGAGATAAGTTGAAAATATGAGTTAAAAAAAATAGTATGTTTCTTTTTTCCCTCTAAAATTTGATGACGTAATCTAATCTTATTTTATTAAATCCACTACTATTTTATAATATTCCTTAAGAGGCTCATTTTAGACCTAAAAGTTTCTCTAATGGATTCACCTACCCTCTTTTGCTAAGAGCATCTGCAACCATGTTCTCCATTCCCTTGATCTACCTGATCTCGAATTCAAACTCAGTAGGTGTGGCCAACCATCTAGCTTTCCTACAATTCATATTAGTTTGGTCAAACAATTCTCTCATCCCACTATGATCACTCATCAAAAAAAACCTCCTCCCAAGAAGATATTTCCTCCACATCTTTAATGCATGAATGATCACTACCAACTCAAGATCATGTGTCACATAATTACTATTGTGCTCATTCAGTTTCCTTGAATCGTAGCATAGAACATGTCCCTCCTACATCAAGACTCTGCCAAGTCCTCTATTGCAATAATTTGTACATGCCACAAACTATCTATCTGGATCTTCAATCTTTAAAACTGGTGCATTTGCAAGTAATTGTTTCACCTACTCAAAACTAGTTGCACA
This sequence comes from Pinus taeda, assembly GCA_000404065.3. NCBI lineage: Eukaryota > Viridiplantae > Streptophyta > Pinopsida > Pinales > Pinaceae > Pinus > Pinus taeda. The sequence goes on along the minus strand of APFE031043405.1, from coordinate 17,962 downwards.
TTCCTCTATCCATTCAAACTTCTTACCTTCCCTCTGCAATGATGTAATAGGATAGGCAATTTGACAGAAGCTTCTAATGAACCTCCTGTAGTAACTTGTTAATCCCATGAATGATCTAACCTCATCCACATTCCTAGGATCTTCCCATTCCATGATAAATTTTATATTTTTTGCATTCATTGTTATACCTTCCTTGGAAACAACATGTCCCAAGTAATTTACTTTTGTCTAAAATAAACTGCAATTACTAAGCTTGGAATACAATTGATGCTCTCTCAACAGTATTAACATTTTTTCTAGGTATTATGCATTCTCTTCCTCATTCTTAGAATATATAAATATATCATCAATTAATACTATCACAAACTTGTCCAGATAAGAACACAACACATTATTCATCAAAAACATGAAATTAGATAGAGCATTAGTCAAACCAAAAGGAACCACAACAAACTCATAATGACCATACGTAGTCCAAAAAGCGGTCTTGTAAATTTCCTCTTCTTTGATGCATACCTGATGATACCCTGATCTCAAATCAATATTCAAGAACATTGTTGCTCCCTTCAACTGATAAAAAAAGTCATCAATACTTAGCAATGGATGCTTGTTCTTGATCATCACCTTGTTCAACTATCTTTAATCAATACACAATCTGAGAGTACCATCCTTCTTCTTCACAAACAACACTAGTGCACCACAAGGTGACACGCTTATCCTAATGTATCCCTTGTGAATCATTTCCTTCAGTTGCAACTTCAATTCCAATAGCTTGGAAGTGCTCATCTTATAAGGTGCATTTGATGTTGGTGTTGCTCCTGGTACCAACTCAATATAAAATTACACTTCCCTATGAGGAGGCATCTATGAAATATTTTTTGGGAACACATCCTGAAACTGATGCAAAACCAGATACCTCTTCAAGATTTCCACATCCTCAATATCCTTACCTTTATCACTAGAAACATTCACTGCAAACAATACACACCATTTCCGACAATTGCGCTTTCCTACATAGTTGTAACCATTCTCACTGATGTAGGATTCTTCTTACCCTACAATATTATTATTTCTCCATCATCATCCAAGACTTGGCAACCTTCTCATAACAATCCACTTTATTCCTATGAAGGTACAACCAATTCATACCTAGAAGCATACTATATGATCCCAATGGAAGCACATTTAGATGTGTTGATGTAGGAATACCATTCAGCCCAAATGCATAAGCTCTTACCCAATGATGAACTCTTTTCGTAGTACATGTATCCAACTACATGAACCAAGACTTTGCATGCACTTATTTACTCAAGCCACACCTATCCACCAGGCCAGGATTAACATAACTATAATTAGATCCAGGTTCAATAAAAATGGAAACAACTCGATCAAAGAGCTTACCTTCCATCTTGATAATGGATTCCAAATGATCCACCTTCTTTTTATCAAATATTATAGATCTGAGGAATGATTTTTCAAACGTCCCCAACTTTTTGCACCTCCTGAACACTGTAGATATGAGGAATACCATCCTAATGCAACATAAAATCCTTTTTGCGATGATCCTTGCCACATATCCAACACTGCAAAGGTCCACTACCTCTATTATGTTTCTCTCCAGGATGCGACCCATGTCCCTTATCAACTTCATTAAACTTCTTGTATGGAGTAACATTTTCCTTCTCACCTGCAACTTGATACCTTCCCCACTTCGGTGACCACTTTCCTTTAATATTGTCATTCCCTTTCCAACCTTACTTAGACTTAGCGTTATGCTTCGATTTCTCATAAAAATGCTTAAAATTTCCAATGACTTCTTCCAGTGACCGAGGCTCATCCTACCCAATCTGATGCTTAAATGCTAATGGCACTCCATTGATAAATCTTTGAATTGTTATCTTCTCATACTCAAGATATGACATATACTTCAAAAACTCTAGGAGCTTATTCATCTGTTCCTCATATGTCATAGGTCCTAACTTCATCTCATATAAATCCTTGGCATTTTTGTCATATTACCTCTACGATGAGTATTTCTTCCTGAAGAGTCCCTTTATTTCATGCTAACTCAATTCCTCTATCTTGATATCTCTGACATGCTTCACATCTTCCCACCAGATGTATTTTTTCCCTTTAAGACTGAAAATAATTATCCCAGCCTTCATGTTCTCATATATTCATGTATCTTAAAGAACTCCATTACAAGAAACCATGCCTCTGCATCTTCCATTTTCTTCAATTCTCCATCAAATATAGGTGGATTGGCTTTCTTGAACTAATCTAGAAAGTATCCCCTCTCACTCCTCCTATAAGGATGATAGCAATGATGACCATGATACTTGTTTGAACCAAAATTATTGTAGAACCCATATTCACTATCCCTCCTATCATGTGTATCCAAGAACCTACCATCTCTGATTGTTTCATCCTTGTTCGACCTATTCCCTCCATGAGACCTGCTACCATATGCCCCATTTATCTTGTCCTCTTGTTCATAAATGATTTGTGGTTGTCCCTGTCTTTGAAATTCTGACAAAATATGAAGGATAATTTCATTGACCTTTGCTTGTTTTTATTATGCCCTAGAAAGTCTTTCATATGAATGAATGATCTTGTCATTATCTTCATTGCAACTTTTGGTTTATGCCTTTAAAATCCTCAAGGTATCTTCTATGTATGAAGAGTACTCATCTCTTGGTTGCTCATTTTATCTATAGGGAGAGTCTTGTTAAATGTAATCCACCATTTTCCTAGTCATCTTTGATGCTCTTATTTCTACAAACATACCATATCAGTTAACCAAATATAAACATAATCATCATACCTCAGTGGAATTCGTGGGAGGTTATCTCATCTACAAAATCGATCTAGATTAGCACAATATGTGTATATACATAATCATATCAATATGTCGACATCATGTATGATAACACTAACTGCATACAATGACCTCATGCATGACCACCATAACCATGAAAATTCATACATAATAACCACATACACATTGACATGCATGCATGAAAAATACATTCCACCCATCCAGTGCAAGTATTTGAACCATACTCTGATACAAACCTATAACCACCCCTCCTACATTTACCCAATTTCACCGGTCTATTAGGGTAAACATGAGACGAAGAGTTACTATGACGTGACCTGACCTCCAAAATTCAATTATGAAATTGAGGTCGACAAATGGAACTTATTGACAACAAATGGGAATCCTACAGGGCTTACAAGATACTTAGGGGCCAAAGAACCACCTCGGGTGACCCAAGCGTAAGTTATACTATGTTTTTAGTGACCTAACATCCCAAGCGCATGCACAAGCCTACAAGATTATAGTTGTAACCCTCAAATCATAGGCATAATCCTACAAGAGTGTGGTTGTGACCCCCCAAATGCATGCACAAGCCTACCTGAGTGTGTTTGTGACAAAAACTACTGAGATCAATGCATGTGGTCCCAAGATCTGAGCCATAATTGATCTAGGTGGATGTTGGTGGCCACCTACCTATTCCACTTGGACCCCCACCAATTTCTCTTTCATTTTTTTAGTTTCCAAAGTTGTATTCCTCAAATAGTTATTCATGATGAGGTATTGTGTGTGTCAAGCGGAGATTGTATGCCAAATTTATGACCCTGAGAAGTTGATGTACCAATTTACCCAAACGGGGCCATAGTTTGGCGCTTCATCTCCTAGGGTTAGGTTTTTGGATATTTAGTGTTTTCCATTGTTTCTCAATAATAAATAGGCCTTTGAGACTTATTTTAACACATTTCGGAGGCATGTAGTTGCCACATCTCTTCTGAGAGATAATCTACCATCACCCGAGCTAGTCTTAATTCCATTTATGTTTTTAAGCATATTTCAGTATTTGACATCAATGAAATGAATTGTTATTTCTATTACATCTTTTTATTTATGGTTATATCTGTAGTTTGTTACGTTCCAGTTTAAATTCAGATCAATAACTCTGAGCTAGCCTCAAGGCCACTTCCTAGAACTTCTTGAAACTTTCTAAAATGATAGAAGACTTGAAGACAATGCCAATCATACAAAACTTGATTAAAGACTTGACATAACCAAGCCTAACCATGGCAATAATTTCATCAAACAGATGATGAACATTTAATATACAGGTCATGACTGCATATTTGAACATAGGAGTTTGAAACTTATCTAGGAATCGTCAAGAAGGTATATCTCATAATAGCTTATATGACACTTGTTAGCCCATGCATTCATTAACCATTAAATACTTATCAAATATTGAACAAGATATAGCTAGATTACACTTCAATTCCATGCTTATAACCAGCATATAACCATATTACTAACCGTGACATAAAATCCATCAAATCACCATAATAACATGTACAAATGATCATATATTACAATAGGAAAATAGCTCTTATTAACTTATTCAAAATCCAACCAATTCAAGGACTTCCATGTACCACCCAACCGTAGATTGAGCTAAACCAAATCTTTTCAGCGAATCACCACTGTGCCACATTCCAAGCATGAATGTGGGAACTCAATACAAAAACAACTCGAGCTTCCCAGAGACTAAGCCACCTCCACCCTCATGCTCCTGCGACCTCACCAAAACCAGTCAAGAGATAACATAAGCATACCAAGACATAAACAACTAGGGCTTCCTGGAGACTAAACCACTTCCACCCTCAAGATATCATGATCCTTCCAAAACTAGTCAAGAGATCAAAATTCCCAAACAAGCTTGGATGCCTCAAAGTTTCTTCACCAATACCTTGAGTAACTTTTCTATCTCCGCCCACCTTTCGAGGGCTTCCTGGAGATTAAACCACCTGCACCCCCAACCCTTGGGAATTTTCCTAAGACCACCTCACCCAATTCCAAAACCTTTCGACAATCCAAAGCTCAACTGAGAAAAGAATCTCAGCACACCATGGTTATTCAGAAATGGAATGGAAAGGTTGAATCCACTATCAAACCAGGGAAAACACATGCCAATTACATCAAGAGAAACAAGTACACAAATGCATGTACCATGCATTCACAAACCTATTAGGAAATCACACATACAACCTATTAAATGTAAGTCTTCATGTTGAAGCTACTTGATCCAACTTTCCTTATTTTTCCTTTGCTTCCCTTGTCCTTCCTTTGCTTACTTTTCCAATGCTAGAGTGATCCACGAATGTTATAAGTGTGTAATGGTATGAGAGAATAAAGAGATATCCAAAACTAAACTCACAAAAGGTTGTGAATTGATCCTCAAATGCCTATTTATTACTGAGGCCTTTATTTTCTTCAATTTCCTCTACTTTCCTTCAATTTTTCTCTCATGCAAATTTGTGACTTTTCATTTTCCTTTTATCCTATTTCCCTTTATTTTCATAAATAAATGTCAATTAATGCCTCTTTTTCTTTACAAATGCCTTTTCCAATTTCCTTAGCCATAATAAACCGAAAGTGACACTCACTAAGATGTTTTGCCCAACATTCATCTTGGAATACGTGTCCCATGACCTTGGTCTTATTTTTTCCTTTATTAACTTTATTACATGAACTTTAACATGGGGTTGTTACATGATGAACCATGTGGACGATATTTTGTTGATAGAAGAATTACTTACAACTTCCTTCTTTATGGGTATTATTTTCCTTCTCTATTTAAAGGTGCCATGGAATATGTCAAGAGATGTGATAGTTTCCATAGAATGGAAAAACCCATTCCATCAAATAAGATGCCTATAGAACCTTAGGTACTTGTAGAGCCTTTTGAAAAATGGGCTCTAGATTTCATTGGTCCAATCAATCCTCCATCTAAATAGAAAAGGTATACATTTTTTTGTACAAATTATGTTATCAAATGGGTAGAACTCAAATTACTTCCTTTTGCTACTGAAAATGTTTTAGTTACATTTTTTTTTAGTATATTTTCACTCATTTTGGTGTCCCAAGGGAAATTGTGACAGATCAAGGTACTTAATTCACATCCAAGTTTGTGCAAAAAATAATGGAGCAATATAAAATCAAACATAAAAAGTTTGTTCCATATCATCCAAAAGCCAATGGACAATTGGTATCTACCAATAAGGTACTTGAATCAATCCTAACCAAGATTGTACACTTGCATAGGAGGGATTGGGAAAAAAGGCTTCCATAGGCACTTTGGGCATACCATACCACATGGATAAATACAATTGGAAATACTCCCTCTGAAATTGTCTATGCGAAGAAATTTTTTCTTCCGATTGAGTTCCAAATGGATACCTTCAGAATAGCAGCAAAATTTGGCCTTGATCTACCTAAAGCTCAAAAACAAATGTTAGCACAATTGAATGAGTTAGATGAAATTTGACAAGATGTTATACAAAGAACCAACATATTAAGGCAGCAAAGATCTAGATGTCATGACAAAGTGATCAAAGCCAATAAATTCAAGCCAAGTGATTAGGATCTTCCCTTTTACTCTAAATTCAAGGATTTTCAAAGAAAAATTCATACTCATTGGCTTATTCCCTATGAAATAAATGTTGTTTTTTATAATGGAGTAGTTAGAATCAAAACTATTGATGAAGAAAAAACTACCTCCTATTTAATGTTCATAAATTAAGGTTATATCATAAACCATTTACAAAAGAAGAGTTTGTCAAATATTTGCAAGATAATTTTGATATCAAGTTCAAAAAAGGAGATCTTTCTCCTCATCCTTCTACCCAATTGTAATTTTCTTTTCTCAAATTAAAAATTAAAAATATATATATATTATTATAATATATATAGACATGAAAACCAACATTGTTGGCATGTCTTTACAGAAAATCTTAACTGAAAACCAAGGAATCTTGGCGGTTTATATTTTCACATTCCTTGTCTTTGCCCCCACTTTCTTGTTACCCCTATTTTCTTCTAATAAATTTCCAGGACTAAAGCAACACTTTTGAGGCCTAGTTTTCTTCAAAGTTTCATCAAAGAACAGTAGCAATAAAATCTCATTCGATCAGCAATAGAAAACTTTTGAAAAGAATAGTTATTGAGTCAATGACATTTTGTAGCCAACTTAAAATTTTGCATCCCAGATCAACCAACATTAAAAGAAGCATTAGCATACTCCATATCTACAGGAAAGAAAAATATATCAAATTTCAAAGAGGTATGTGTTAAGGTATGTAAGTAGGATTTTATATTATCTTTCATTCAAGAACATTATATTTTAAACTCATTGAATGATCATGATACATATACTATAAAAATTGAGCAAATCCTAGACCTTCTAACACCTCCTACTGCTCCATGCTCTTCTCTAATCCCATTTTGAAACCCTAGATGATGGAAAATGTGGAGGGTGTCCTTCCCCCTCCCCTCCCTCCTTCTTCAGATGATGAGGCAACAGCCTTCCAGGTTCTAGTGGACTCTCTACCAAAACATCGGAAATCTCTGGGTAATCAGCCCAAATTTGTGAAAATAAATGAGTAAGTATGATATGTTTCTCTCCCAATTATGATCCAAGTGGATATTGGTGGCCACCTACCAATTCCATGTGGACCCCCACCATTGTTTCTTTTAGTTTTTCAGTTTCTTTAATTGTAGCACAGTTTACTATTTTTAGCAATTTTTCGGGTCCTAAACTTCCGGAGCCATTTTTAGGACCTAAACGACATTTTTTGGCATTTACCGCCAACAATTTCTAACCTAATATCATATTTTTAGTCATATTCCTCGGAGATATCTTTTCAATGGATTATCATGCGCGTCAAACAGAGATAATATGACCAAGTTGCGACCCCTAGAAGTTGGCTATCCAACTCACCCCAACGGGGGGCATAAACTCTTGGTGTTACATCTTCTGAGGTCAAGGTTTTGGTTGTTTATGGTTTTCTCTTATTGTTAAATAATAAAAAGGCCCTTCAGCCTCATTGTGACGTAATTCAGAGGCATGTAGCCACCACATCTCTTCTCAGAGATAAGCTATCATCGCCCGAGCTATTCTTATTTCCATTATGTTTGTAAGCATATTTCAGTATTTGATATTAATGAAATGAAGTGTTATTTCTACAACATCTTTGTACTTATGGTTATATCTATAATTTGTTGCATTCTTGTTTAAATGTGGATCAGTGGTATCAGATCAGTCTTCTCTTTCTCTGTTTTTCTTTACATGTCTCCAATGAGATCAAGATATAAGGAGTTAGGGCTTGAACTAGTCAAACCTTTGCAAGACCAACCTCGCAAATCTCGGCAGCCCCCCATGGCTGATGAAAAGAAATATGAGGGAGCAGGAGATCCTATCAAAATATTGCTCGAGGAATCCCTCGAGTGACAAAGGAATACGATGATGGACAACTGTTCCCAGATCCTTCAGCAGCTACCCAGGGGCGACGCATCTACTTCCGGCAACTACTCTGGAAGTGCCACACCCTTTAAGGTACAAGTTAACTTTTACATTCCCATACTTGAGGGTCAGATAGATGCAAACACTATAGATAAATGGTTAAATTTGCTAGAAGGATATTTTTTCATTCATGATTTTTCCAGTCGAGAAAAGATCACCTTTTCACTTCTCAAAGCAGACCCCCACGTCAAGGGCTGGTGGTAAACCTACTGTGAGAAGAAGTATGAAAGTATGAACTCATTGTTTTGAGCCGCACCCACTTGGAACTCATTCCAAGATGCCATCAAGGAGCAATACTACCCTGTCAAGAGCTATGAGGATAAATGCATAAAGTGGACAACGCTGCAATAGGGAAGGGACCAAGATGTGCCGAAGTTTCCCAATTTTTTTCATACCCTTTGCACGAAGTTGGGTATTAAGGATTCTGAGAAGAATTTGGTTCTCAAGTACCTTGGTTTCCTGCATAGGTACATCTAGGATGAGATGGAATTCTTGGACATCTCCTCGCTTGGCACGGCATACTGATATGCGGTCAAGATCAAGCAAAATTTTAAACAAAAGAAGTGAGACTTTCGATCTGTGAATCCAAAGCAAGGGAAAGGTGCCCCCAAACCACAGAACAAAGGAAAAAGCCAAGGCAAGGTGGCCCCAGACAACCTATCAAAGCCACAAGAAAAGAACAATGTTGCGAAGCCAAAGAAGGACATGGAAAAGTGGTGTGAGTTCCATAAGAGCTCCACTCAAAACACAAGTGAGTTTCAAGCCAAGAAATCAGTAGTGGCCGAGCTAAAGGCTTCGAAATCAGATACATGTCACGACTCTGAGTCAGAACCTGACAAGGGGAATGAGAAAGGGAAGCAGATTAATGATGTGGAGCCCAATGCCATAGTTTCCACCATGAAGATCCAGAAGGAGGAACCCAAAGATCCAGAGGAGGAGGAGCGCCTCTTCCACTCCCATATGTGGGTAAAGGGTTCCCCGCTATAGTTCATTAAGTGTCATATTGCAAGGTTATTGGAAAAAATAGGTATTTAATCATCTTTTATTAATATTTTCCTTGTTTCTTTATTATTTGATTTAATATTTCCAAAATCTACTGAATTGCATCAATTCTGCAGCCAATAATCGATTCTAAACCTTACTTGAATAATCTACAGGTTCTGAAACATCAGTTGAGGAATGAGGCTTATGAAAAGGTAGCTAGAAACCAGCACAATGATATCCACCTATTCCTCTAATTTGGCAAGGTGATAAGGACGCCCGTATGAGCAGGTCAATGTAGAAGTCAACCCAACGGAATAGACTGAATACAATTCAGGCGAACAAGAAGATCGTTGATTGAAGTTGATATTTGGCCTCATTATTTGCTTGAATCATTATTTTATTTAAACAATTTTATTTTAATATGTTCTTTTGAGAAGGATAGGATTAGAAATCTCCAAACAGTTTAACAAATGAGGTTATAAAACCTGCCTCTCGGCACGATGATACACATGACGGGTTATTATTTTAAAAACTCTTTGCAAATGATTAATTGAGCTCTTGATTCCACTATGTTGTGCGTATAAATGCATGGTTAATCTTTGTTGATATCTGCATAACTACACTCACAAGAGGGCCCCTCAGAGCTGTAAGTTTTCATTTTTATTTATGGTTAAGTTTTCTGTTTCATAGGATTAAGTTATCACAACGATTATAACTTTGATTTTTAGAATAGCAATAGTAACAGTTAAGATAGAATTTGTTATAGAATTTTTTTTACAATTCTTTCTATGGAATTTCCTTTATAAATTTAATCTCGTTGTTTGAATGATGAAGAAAATAATCAAAGGGATTTATTATGCACATGTAAATTTTGATTGATAGATAGAAAGTAGAATCATTTGATTTGGAATTTGTAATTAATTCAAAGTTTTATTTTGGATAGTGTGAAGAAGATTTTGATTTTGCTAGTGTGATATTTATTTATACACTTTAAGATTAGCTTTATTTTCTGTCAGTGTGAAGAAGATTAAGATTTGATTTTGCTATTTATTTATGCACTTCAAATTAGCTTTATTTCTATCAATGTGATACTTTCCTTTCCTGCAACAGTGGAAATCTTTTTTACTTTGAGTGATTCTTAGATAACACATGTGCAAGAAAAAATCCTGATTCAATTTGAAAATTACTCACATAATAAAGAATCCTAGCACAAATGATGCACATAAACTTCATTAGTTTACAAGCCTTGGTTGATAATTTAAGAAGTAATTTAAGAGAAATTACAGTACCAACATTTTGGCATCATTTACGGGGAAGTGTATATAGGATTTATTTTTTTAGGAGTCTTTTCATTAAAAAAAAAATAATAATAATAATAATATATGTATTCATAGGGAAAGAGATTCTAGGGTAGGTTTATAAGTAGAGGTAGGAGTTCAATTCCAACATCACCGCTCACCCCACCAAGAGATCGAAGTGTGGCACCATCCCTCGAAACTCATATTCCATCATTTGCTGGTAGACATAAACTTTCTGAGTTACATAGATCTGAAATCCAACCAAAATATTCACCAACTTCCTCTACCGAAGTCGTAGTAGACGAACCTACATCCCCAATAGAAGGAGTAATCTTTCTATCTTCAACTGGAGCATAACCTATAGGACAAGAATTGGAATTCCCTAGTGAAGAGGAAGAAGAAAAATATTTTATTCCAATGGTATAAGAACCAGAAGATGAGCTAGAAAATACAATTGAAGAAACTTATATTAGCTCTAAGGAATCTACAATGGCAGGGGAAGGAGAATGAGAAGTACATAATGTGAATGGTGAACTTAGTATTAGAGGTGGTAGATTTAGAGGAGAAAATAGTGGAGGAGGTGGAGGAAGAGGTGGTAGAGGAGATACAGAACCTTTTGGGTTTCCCATCTTAGATGAAGATGCCATAGTTACAATGAATAATATCTCACCCTCAATCCTCCCTAAAATCCATGGAATAGGACATGAAGATCCTAAAACATTTCTTTTTTATTTTCAAGTCTTGTGTAGATATTATGACTATTTGCTTGATTCCTAAAAATTGAATTTGTTTCCAGATACTCTTAAAGGCGGAGCACTTAAATGGTTTATGGGATTAGGAACACATACCATATGAACATGGGAAGAAATGAAAAATGTGTTCCTATAAAAATACAAATATTATTGTATGCATCATAACCTTAAATATGAAGTTTTTAAAATGATGCAAAAAGAGGATGAAAATCTTGAGGATTTGGTTGAAAGATTTGCTTATAATGTTAAAAGGGCTAAAAGGCATAATCTAGATGAAGAAACTTTGAAAGCTCTTTTGCTAAAAGCCATTAGAGATGAGTGGATAGATATTCTCAATCTAACAGGCAAAGGAGATGTTTCTTAGTTATCATTTAGATAAAAATTTTAACTATGTACACACATTTCAAGAGGTAAGACTAGAACCGAGAAAAATCCAAGAGACCCTGTTATGTCTAGGATTAATAAATTCGCAATTGGGAAAGTAAGTAGAGCATAAATAAGCAATTGTCTTGAAAAATTAAAAACATATATTTTAGGGAGTCTTATTCAACAAATAGATACCCTTAAGATTCAAAACAATCAAAAAGTTGAAAATGTTGCATTATCATTTTTTTTCCTAGATGAAGGAAGAAACATGCTCTAAGAGAATGTCCACTTGATAGTGTATAAATATGTGTTATCTTTGCAGAAATTCATAACACAAAGGAATTCCCTCCAATCTGTGGACTTAAAACAACCTTGCAAAATGAAGTTGAAACAAGCCAAGTTGAGTCACTTTGTTTTATTGGTAAAATACCATGGCCACCAAAATAGCTAAACATAGTACAAGGTCTTAATCCTTCATAACAATCATATACACAACCTCAAAACAATTGGAATACTCTAATACATTGGAAAAATTGGCCACCTAAAAATCCATTATGGACACAAGGTTGGCAGTATCCTCCTAGGAATCCTCGGTATAATCAATTTCAACAACCATTCATCCTATATCAACTTCCATATTAACCTCATCTATTAAACTACTTTCCACAATCTCAAATTCAAACTCAACCTTCTAACCAACCACTTCCCTTACCATCCACATCATACCCCCAAAAAAACAATCAACTACTTGCTTGGCCACTTCCAAATCTGAATAATAAAAAATAACAACATGTTTACAATATAGGTGGTCATAATTTCCAAGCGTGCATGATAACTCCATTAGATCTAAATAATGTCCAATTTAGATGTCGTAGAGTTTTGGAAAATAAGATACCATCTGTTGTTATTCAAGAATCTAGAAAGGATGAACTCCTTGAGAAAGAAACATCTCTTAATCAAGAAGAAATTCCTCAGAAAGAAAACACTCCTACAAATGATACTTCAATAAACTCAACTCCCATTACAGAACAAAACTTTTGTTTCTATTCAAAATCCACCTTTTCTTGAAAGGCTAAAAATTGAAAAGGGAATAGAAAAACAAATTGTGTTTCCTGAATATGAGATGGTAGATGAACTGAAGAATGTTTGCATCAAAATTACTTTGTTACAAGCTATAAGGGAAATACCAATATTTGCAAAGACAATCAGGGGGTTAAGCATTAAAAACCCAGGAACAAAAAGAAAAGAAGTTTAAAAAATCCAGTTAGTTGGAAAAATTGTAGATATTATGATGGGAAAACCAACAGTTCAGAAATATCTAGATCTAGGTAGCCCCATTGAAAAAGCACACATTAATGGTTAAGAAAAGTTCTTCGGCGTAAATCACATGATATAATATTTGTCGACGCGTTTCGAACCAACAAGTGTGGTTCATCGTCAGGACAAGTTGAAGAACCAGATCATAGCTACATATTAAATAGGGAGAGCAGATCATCCAACAGCTAGGTTTGACAAAAAACGTCTATATTGAAAAAACGGCTATATTCGGATAGACTTGATAAACGGATAAGATTGACCAAGAACGGTTAGTTTTGACTATTCAATATGTTTAATTAAATAATATTATTATGTTATGATCCTAGTATTAAACCTGCTATCACTGGTATTATACCTATTTATTAAAATGTAATATAATTATTTATTTTAGTAATTATTTACGTATTAAAATTAAATAATTTTATTTAATTATTTTAATTATTAATTAATAAAAAATTCCACTTATATAATATATTGAATATTATTAATAACAACTATATTAGTCTTTTTAATAAAAATATACTCTTTATCTTTTAATATATATTTATTATTTACATAACCAAATAATGTAGTTATGGTTAATTAATAAGTATTTAAGTAATATTCTAAATTACAAAATATTAAAAATTATTATATTAATATTTTAAGTTAAGTATAAATTTTTATTTATTTATTTATTTATGATTATTATTAATTATTAATATATTAATAATAATGTTTAATTTATTTAATAATAATATTAACTTATTAATATATTAATATATTTAGCCTTATTAATATATTAATAAGTTAAGTTAAGTATTAAAGTAAATTAATATATTAATTTTTATTATTATAATAGGAACCTGTATTACACGTTCTAGGGAAATTAGTAATAGTGAGGATTTACTATATTGTTATTATTAATATAATAATAGTATTTTATTAAGGGATGGGTAGCTACTTAACATAGATTTATTAAAAAGGTCATCTAAATATGCTAATTAAATATCTTAAGCTATATAATTTAACCCTATAAAAAGGGAAAGAAAAGGATAAAAAGAAATCAAGGAAGATTTCCAAAGAGGATCAAAGAACTAAGGCTAAAGAAAGAAGGTTAAAGGATAACAAGGGGAAGTCCCAAGAACAAGTTATTAAAAGAGGGAGGGGAGGAAGGGGAGGAAACGACTAGGAGGCAATGGCCAGGACCCAGCAACTACTAATCCTCCAATCGTCATCTCTATTGAGATTGCTTGGCCTTCTTTCTATCTCGATGGCTTCCCTAAATTTTCAGTGGTGGAACTGCGAAACTCTAGCAATAACATTGGCCTCCTCAATACAAACATGATATTTGGTCTTCTTTGCATGCTCTACAAGTGCGGAAGATGTAGTTCTCCTATGATTAATATCAACTACATTTTCACTAACTCTTTGATTAATGGAGCGTCCAGTCGCACCAATATAGGGGGTCCCACAAGAACAAGGAATAATATAGATCCCCTTCATGTCCTTCGGGTCAATAGGATCCTTCACTGAACAGAGGGACTTAAGAATGGTGTTAAGGGGTCTAAATGTCGAGGGAACATTATGCCTCCTAAAAATCTTCGCAATCTTATCAGTGGTCCCTTGAACAAAAGGTAAATGGACCCCTAGGATTCGTTCTTTAGGTTCTTTTTTAACTTTCAAATTTTTTGAAGCCTTGAGGAAAGCCTTCTGACCAAGGTGTCTACTATAACCATTCTCAACAAAGACATTAAGGGGATGGGATTTTTCCTTCTCAAAGCTCTTTTCATCAGAGATCCTTAGGGCTCGAATAGCAAGGGTGTTGAGGAGACCCAACTTTTGAGCTGGGAAATGATGGAAACTGGCATGGAGATATTGCTTCGTATGCATTTCCTTCCAGAATACTTGGTGGGAGATATTGCTCCGTATGCATTTTCTTCCAAAAACATTGATCGATTTAGGAGTAGTTATTAATATCATGAGTAAACAAACTATGGATCAGTTAAAATTTTCCAATCTTCAATACACACCAACATTATTAAAGTTAGCAGATAGATCTGTTATCAAACCATATGGTGTGTTAGAAGATATATCTATCTCCTTATATTCTTCGGAATACCCTATTGATTTTATGATTTTAACTCCCAAGAATAATTTAGGAGGACACCATTAATTCTAGGTAGACCATGGTTAGCTACAACTAATGCTTTTATAAGTTGTAGATCTAGTGATATGTTTATCTCTAATTGAAGCTCTACTAATAAACTCACACTATATCCTCCTACAAAAGTAACAATAGAAGTAGAGAGTGAAGTTTGGATAGATGATGATAAAGAATACTTTGATATACAACCAATATTTGCTACTTCGCAAATAGATGAAGAAGATCAAATTTTAAATTTAATGAATAATAATGATTCTTCCACATATTGTGAACAAGATAAAAACTCTCAAGAAAAATGCAATCTTGAATATGTATCATCTGATCAAATGGCTTTACATTCTATGGAAAATTTTGGCAATTATTTAATAGAAATATTTCTAGGAAAAACTTTGAATATTAATGATAATCTGGAAGAATCTTAAAAGAAAGAATTGATAAAGATGTTATAATAACACTCCTTTTCTTACGCAAGGAAATACACTGATATGAAATGAATTTATCCTAATACTTGTATGCATCATATCTATATTGAAGAAACTTCCAAACCAGTTCGACAACCCCAAAGGAGGATGAATCCAAATCTAAGGGAAATTGTTAAAGAGGAGTTAAAAAAAATTGTTGAATGTGAATTTAATTTACCCAACATCAAATAGTTATTAGGTCTCACCATTAGTGATCATTCCAAAGAAAAATGGAAAATGGAGACTATGCATCAATTTATAGGGAATTGAATAAAGCTACCTTGAAAGATCATTTTCCGCTTCCCTTTATAGATCGAGTCCTTGCTACATTGGAAAGGGAAAAGTATTTTTCATTCTTGGATGGTTTTAGTGGATATAACCAAAACCAAGTAGCTCCAAAAGATCAAGATAAAAAACTTTCACCTGTCCATGGGGAACTTATGCTTATCGGATACTTCCTTTTGGATTATATAATGCACCTGCAACATTCCAAAGGGAAGTTCTAAGCATTTTTTATCTAGTTCGTGATTGTGTGGAAGTTTACATGGATGATTTTATTGTTTAAGGGAATTCTTTTGAGGAAGCTCTCGAGAATTTGGAAAAAGTTATCATTGTATGTAAAGAAACAAATCTATCATTAATCCATGAAAAATGTTTTATGATGTTCACCAAGGGAATTGTTTTAGGCCACCACATTTTAGGAGATGGAATTATAGTTGATGCATCTAAAGTAGAAGTTATTTCCAAATTACTAGTTCCTACATGTCAAAGAGATGTTAGAATTTTTCTTGGTTTGACTGGTTATTATATAAGATTCATAAAAAAGTTCACAAAGATAGCCTATCCACTTTTCAAAATACTTACAAAAGATTGTGAATTCATTTGGAATTTTGATTTCCAAAAAGATTTTGAAACCTTAAAAGAAAATATTTCTAAAGCACCCATCTTAAGAGGACCAAATTGGAGTCTCCCTTTTCATATTTCAACCAATACTTCAGATATAACCTTAGAAAATGTATTTGGACAGAAATATTTGACTCCTTATGCCATTTATTACATGAATAAAAACTTGACCCCTGCAGAGTTAAATTATATTGTAATAGAAAAGAAGTTTTTAGTTGTTGTACATGCCATTAATAAGTTTTGACATTATATCACTGGTTATGAAACTTTTTTTCAAACAGATCACTCTGCAATTAGATATTTAATGGATAAATCAATTACTAATGGTAGAGTTACAAGATGGTTATTGTTATTACAATAATTCAATATTACTATTTTGGATAGGCCTGGAAAGGAGAATATAGTTGTTGATTTTATATCTAGAAACCAAAATGATAATAAGGATGTTCATGTAAAAGATAATTTTATTGATGAATATCTTTTTGCAGTATCTATTAAATCTCCTTGGTTTGTAGAAATTGCTAACTATTTGGCCACAGGAAATTTATTCAAACCAATGCATCTTATTCATGGATAAATGGAGAATTATACAAAACAAAGCCTGATTTAAGTCATTTGAAGATGTGTCAGAGAAGATGAAGTACCATAAATATTAAAGGCTTGTCACATGAACCATGTGGATGACATTTTTTTGATAAAATGACTACCTATAAAATCCTTCTCTTAGGATATCATTGGCCTTCTCTTTTTAAAGATGCCAAAGAATATGTTAAGAGATGTGGTAGTTCATGGATAAATGGAGAATTATACAAAATAGAGCCTGATTTAAATCATTTGAAGATTTTTCAGAGAAGATGAAGTACCATAAATATTAAAGGCTTGTCACGATGAACCATGTGGATGACATTTTGTTGATAAAATGACTGCCTATAAAATCCTTCTATTGGGATATTATTGGCCTTCTCTTTTTACAGAGGCTAATGAACATGTTAAGAGATGTGGTAGTTGTCAGAGAATGGGAAAGCCTATTCCTTCATATGAGATGCCTCTACAACCTCGGGTACTTATTGAACCATTTGAAGAGTGGGCTCTAGAATTTGTTGGTACAATCAATCCACATCAAGTCAAAAAAGGTACATTCTTGTTTATAGAAATTATGTTACGAAATGGGTGGAATCTAAATCACTTCCTTTTTCTACTAAAAATGTTGTAGTTTCATTTCTTTTTTAGGATATATTCACTCGTTTTAGTGTTCTAAAGGAAATTGTGATAGATCAAGGTACTCAATTTACATCCAAGTTGGTGCAAAAGATATTGGAGTAATACAAAATCAAACATCAAAAATCAA
>APFE031043391.1:0-10821 GCA_000404065.3 Pinus taeda | reverse complement strand
ATCATTAAAGTGTTCAAGATATGATATGAATTGTTGGCAGAAAAAATTAGGATTACTTGAATGCTTCTTCATTCATTTTGTAT
Organism: Pinus taeda; assembly: GCA_000404065.3. Lineage (NCBI taxonomy): Eukaryota > Viridiplantae > Streptophyta > Pinopsida > Pinales > Pinaceae > Pinus > Pinus taeda. Next base: position 10,738 of record APFE031043391.1, on the reverse strand, counting down.
CAACATATGTTCATGAAGACGTAAAATTTAATAAAATATTAATGCACGTATCTCACAGTGGTTTAAATAAGAAAATTTTTAAGCTTCATTATTTTTATATTGTTTGCATTTTAATGTTGGTTGACTTTCTCTTACATTTAATTATCAATCCAGGTATGCTTTAATTTTTGCAAGTATGTCACATAAAGTCTATGCTAAGGAAAATGACGACTAGTATAAAATAATATCAACACAAAGTTGTTGCACACAAACTCTTAGCAATCAAAAAAGTTGTTACACACTCTACACAGTTTCAATGCAAAGAAATACTCTAGGATAAGCTACTTTGTCATTCAATCACTCTCGCAACACTCCTAAAAACCATCACTCATTCAATATGCACACATAAAAGGAAGTGAAACCCAAATTGTAATAGAAAATAAAAGGATTCACTACCTCTCTAAACTAAGGAGTGACTTATCCCAGTCTGAAGTTTTCACATCATCCAAAGCTTACTACAATTAATTAAATTACACATAGAATTAAGTGTAACAACAATCACATAACTAAGAAATATTTATGTAATTAGTTATTCCACTCTAACTAACCAGTGGTTTATGCTAAGAAGGAGGGCCCTTCCTCCTCAGTGGGGGTTGGTGCACTAAAATGCACACAAATTATTTAGACGAAATTATTGAACCACAAAGTTTAGATTTTATTTAATAATAATATCAGGATTATAGAGCTCAGGCGTTTCCCTTTCCAATCATATTCTCTAATTCTTCATTGTAGCCCTTGCGGGCAAACAATGCTCTATATTATAGTTCTTGTGTAACAACAATGTCATTATTTTGTTTAGAAATATAATTATTTTGATATTGTCGTCAAAATAATATATCTTAATACTAACAATGTCATCAAAATAATGATATTGTGTAACAACAATGTCATCAACAAGTTCTTGTGGAATAACGAGTCGAAATTATTCATCTTATTCCCCCACCCACACTCCTACTAAAACAATAACAGTTTCCATGATTTATGCTTCATCAAGAATTTGTTGAAAACCCTTATAAAGGTTTCCTGAGACAGTATATGGTGCCATTTCTATATCCTTTTACAACATATCCAATCTAGTTTCATTCTTAAAATGAACTTGTTATTTAACGAAGGAAAGTTTTTTCTTTAACTCCTCATTTTCCTTTCTCAGATTTTCAATTTGAATGAGAGGGTCAATTTTTGTCTTACTTGGTGAAGTAACAACCTCTTGTTCTTTTGTCTTCTCTTCTATTAGTAGTCCTTTTGTCTCCTATTGTTTCTCTGGTTCTTGTTTAGGCTCTCATGTAATAGCCATGATTTTAGATGTAGAGGGGCCTTCTTCTATACACTTCTCCTTATTTTCTTTGTCCTATCACTCCTCAAACCCATTAGGTCCAACTATATGATACATTCTCCCTAAGTTGTAGTGGCATATTTTTGACTCTCTTCTTGTAGATTTTCAATTTGAATGAGAGGGTCAATTTTCGTCTTACCTAGTGAAGTAATAGCCTCTTGTTATTTTATCTTCTCTTCTATTACTAGTCCATATATATGTTGTTGTTTCTCTAGTTCTTATTCAGGCTTTGGTGTAACAACCAAGATTTTAGATGTAGATGGGCCTTATTTTCTAGACTTCTACTACTTTTCTTTGTCTTGTTTCTCCTCAAACCCATCATGTCCAGCTATATCAACACATTCCGCCTCAGCTGTAGTAGTAAGATTTTGAGTCTCTTCTCGTATAACTGCTACTCACACCCTTTTCCAAGGGTTTCTTCCACCAATTGGCCTTTTCAGCTTCCTTTTCTACACTTTTACCATTTTTGTATATTCCCTTGGTCCCTTTAGTGGTCTTCATTTCCTTAGCTCCATTTTTAGGCATAATAGTTGTTCCAGTAATTTCTTCCTCCATCACTTCCTCTATAATTAGGCACCCAGCTCATATTTCCTTTGATGACTCATAAGACACCACCATGGGTTATCCTATTCATATCCCCTTTCCTCATGAGGATGAAGTAGGGGTCGTTCTAATGGAATTTAACCTCTTATGGTCCCTTCGACTAGTCATCGGAGGTGTAGCATACCTACTTTGCTTAAAGTCTGTGATTGTCTTTCTCTTAGAAGATGTAGTAATTTCAACAACATGTGCTGTTTCAGTGTTGGGTGTTGCTTCCTTATTGGTTTTGTTTCAACACTAGGTGTTACTTCAGAACTGGGTGTTCCTTCAACACTCTCTTCATGCTTCTCATTCGCGCCAACACAAGGTCTCACTATCAAACCATGCCATGAGCTCCCTTGTCTCTATAATGAATGCAGGATGATTAATTTAATGATTTCATGGTTAGTGAGGAAATTTTCTAGATGTTTTCGCCTTTCAAAACCTCTTCTATGTGTTGTAATGACTTCAGAAAGTAGTATCGTAAATTAAGCAGTCACCTCATTCTTAGGTATGCTAGCAATTGAAAGTGACAATTGAAAATAATCTCAAAATGACCCTCATAGGTAATGAATTTTTGGATGAAGAAGGCCACATCATCCCAAGGGTAAGGAGTACTATCAAAACCCATACCCTTGGGTCTCAATTATTGTCCCTCCTGTAAGAATATGGCCTTAGATTTAGGATTTGTCACTTTCCTTGAGAACCATCGTTCACTTGTCCTAGGAAACCCTATCACTTTTGTGATAACTTCTTCTATAACAACAATTATGAAGCCATTGACCATAGAGTGTTGTTCAACTAAGGCTTGGGAAAATTCTAAAGCGAAAAATTCACTGAAACCCTATAATTTCTAAAAATAACTCAACCATACATACCTTAAAAAAAAATTCAATTCTTTCAGATGTTCTAACATTAACAAAGTTAGGTTTGTGTCTGGTTGTTGTTCCGCCCATAATTTCTCACAACCACACTACTAAAAAATGCTAGGAACCTGTTATAGAGTTCCTTTAGTGCACACAGATGCTTTCTCAAGGGAGAATGTCAAGGTGTTGGAATTATCAGTTATTACTCCTCCTTATTATCAATTAAGAACTTTTAAATCAAAAGGAATTTCCAAACAATTGGACGGATCTCCAGATGTAACAACATGAATAATAAATAAGAAAACGTAATAATGATGAATGAATATTGGTACTAATGACAATGATTACATCGATTTAATTGTAAAAAGTAATGGTGTCACAACAACCTAATCATGTAGTATTATGGTAGGGCGAAGTATGTATTAATTGGATGAATAAATTTGGGTGAAATCATCATGCATCATTTTAATGATGCACTCATCCGCCCCTCAAGATTATTGTAACAATCATCATTGGCATCTGTACATATTTTTGTTATTATCATTTCTCAAGTACCAAATCCATAAATAATTAACAAAAAATACATACATGTCCTTATCGTACCTTCATGATGTCATGGGACTGTATGACTGAATGTTGTGAAAACTACTTTTTTTTTTCAAATTCAATGATGAAATTTGATTGGTGTCCTATGATGAAGATTTATACTAAAACAAAAAATATGGTATCATGAATAAAGAATACATCAGACTATTATTTTTCATATCATAAATAGCATATTGATGGCATCCCCTAGTTAAATTAATGTATTTAGAATAATCACTCCACCAATAGTTACAGTTACAGTGGGGTTCCCAGGGTCTTCATACTTGGTCGCAACATTATTTCCTAATATTAAATCAGATAGTTTTCCAATAACATGCACAATAGGAGGGCCCCGAGAATTCCTAGATTTGGTCTGATTAGGAAAGGCAACAAGTTCTTAAGAAATTGTTTATGTAACAACAACATCTCCTAGAACCTTAATTAATCCAAATCAATAAAGGAACTGAAATGAATCCTATAAAAACAAGTTTTGATAGAACATCCAAACCTTAAACAACCGATACAATAGTTTTATGATAAAGTAGCCTAAGATAGTAGTTCTACTATAAAATTATAAGTAGAATTTGACTAAGAAAGTGACAAGTGAAAAAGGAAATTCTTAGGTGAATAAGGTTTGTTACAGTAATAAAATATGGTCCTATTAGTAAAAAAAGGGATAAAATAAATAGGAAAATTAGGACAAAGATGAAAATTTTGTGACCCAACAATGTCCAAGCCTGATCAACCCTAAATTGTATAACACATAAAAACTATAATTCTAAGCCCATACAACCCTTCACACCTACTAATTTTGACCCATAATGTTTATTATGTAATATATCTTGTAACCATAACAACTATATCCCAAAATCCATAACCCTATCACCCAAATTTCAAAGTCTTGATTTTCAATTCAATAGGAAATATTGGTGTTCTACTCTAAACAAGTTGGTAAGGTGAAAAACCAGTAGTATTACACTGAGTTATGTGATAGGCACATAAGGCTTCAAGAAGCTTATAGGCCCAATATCACCAGTTAGAAGTTTCTGTATTGGTCAAAATACTTTCTAGAACTTTATTTATGGTTTCTTCCTAACCATTTTCTTGTGGATGGTATGGTGAAGTGACTATGTGTTTAATATGATATTTTTGTAAAGTTGTAGAGATCTTGTGAGATGTAAATTGGGGTCCTCCATCAATCATGAGTTCCCTAGGAAGGCCATAGTAAACAAAAGAATTGAATGATAAATTTATAACCACCTTCTCTATAACTCTCGGGACAAATATTTCTTCTATCTATTTTGTGACATAGTCTATACAGACCAAAATATAGGACTTTTGATTTAATAGTGGATTAATAGGACCTACAAAATCCATGTCCCATGCTTCAAATGGTTCAACTACAAGTTGTCTATGAAAGGAAATTTCATTAAACTAAATGGGGTGCCCCATTCTCTGGCAACTATCACACCTCTAAACATATTTCTTAGCATCTTTAAATAAGTGGGCCAAAAATTGCTCTTCTACAACACTTTGTGTCTAGTCCTATGATAAAAGATGACCTTTGGATGACTCATTGTAACAAGATCTACAGATATCATAAACCTCATATTCTCTAATACACTCGTGAATCTGCAAATCTTCCCCTATATGGAAAGGATAACTATCGTTCCATGAAAATAGAGCACTTCATTGAATAATTTGTCCCTTTTCTCAGGGTGTGAGATGCAGTGAGGATTTCCTTGTTGTAAGGTAATTATGAATGGAAACATATTAGGGTTCCTTGGCTGATATAGGGAACAAATGTTCATCCAGAAATCATTCATTGACAATGGAAGAATCAGGTTCAAGACCATAGATAGAAATTCTGTGATGAGATCCTCTTTCCTAGGCTGATCTTTTATGGTGATATTGAATTCCTGTAGCAATAATAACAACCGAGTCACTCTATCATTCATAACAGATCTATTAGCTATATAATTAATAACAAATTGATTGGTATACAAAAATATAAGGTATCACATAATGTAATGATGAAATTTATCAATAGCATAAATAAAAACCAAGAATTATTTCTTTGTCACAGTGTAGTTTAATTCCATGGGCAGCGTTTTTGTTGTTCATATAAAAAATAGAATAAAGTTTTCTATCTTCCTCTTATCCAAAATCTAACCCTAAATCTATATCATATGCATCATAAGATCTGTGAAATGGTAATTTCCAATTGGGACCCTGCAATATTGGTGTTATCTATAGTAATTCCTTGAATTCTACAAAATAATTGTCACATTTTTCAGTCTAGTCAAATTCTAAATTTATTATTAATGCATATAAAGGTCTTGCAATTCTAGAAAATTGAGCTACGAAATGACAATAAAAACTAGCATAACCAAGAAAGCTACATACCTCTTTTGGTATCCAAGGAATATGAAATTTGAGAATTACCTAATTTTTTTTCCAGATCTACCTGAATTTATGCAACAGATATGTAATGTCCCAATACTATACCTTCGGTCATTAACATATGACATTTCTCATTCTCGTGCATAATATGGAAGCTATACATCTTATAAGGATTTTTTCTAGATTAATTAAAGCTTCATCAAATTCATTTCCACAGGCCGTAAAATTATGTATATAAGCTTCAAGACCTTCATTAATTAAGTCAATAAATATACTTATAATTTCCCTTTGAAAAGTTTTGGGTTCATTGCAAATACCAAATGGAAGAACTTTGTATGAGAATGTTTGCCACATACAAGTAAATGCAGTTTTGTCTTGGTCTTTTGGAACAATATGAATATGATTGTATCGACTAAATCCATCTAGGAAGGAAAAGTATTTCTTCCTAGCAAGGGTATTAATGACTTGGTTTATAAATGGGAGATCAAAGTAATCCTTCTGGGTGGCCTTGTTTAATTCCATATAGTATGCAAAAATTCCCCATTTTCCATTATTTTTAGGAACAACAACTAACGGTGAGACCCATTGACTATTAGATATGAGATATATAAAATTGACATTCAACAATATTTGGAATTATTATTTGACTACATACCTAAGGTGTGGGTTTAACCTCCTTTGGGGTCAATGAATAGGGAAGGCATCTTTTTCAAGATAAATATGATGTGTACATAATTGTGGGTCAACTCTCTTCATATTTACATAGTCCCAAGAGAAAGCTTGTTTATGTTTGTAGAGAATTTGTATTAGTTGTTCGTGTTGAGAATTGGTAAGCTTGACATTGATGTTTGGCATTTTACCAAGCTCGATTTCAACATGGATACCATTATGAACTATCTCTTTAGGGATGTGAACAATTGTAGATTCCTCCATAGGATCACCTTGGGCTTCATTATCCAATACAACTCCCAACATTTCACAACTTGGATATCCTACAGTGGATCGTTGGATAATGAAGTTGTTAATGGTGTCATCTTCAATCTATCATTTAAAAGTGAATTCTTTACCAATGGTAAGGACAAGACATAAATTATCTTTCTCATAATTAAGAGTAAGCCATATCAGATTGCTCATTTCCGTAGTGGGTTTAGTGGTTGGGTAAAGAGTGAGACTCTTAGTAGCATTTCCCTTGGCACTTGTCATATTTCCAGTTTGACATCCAATATATGCATAAGCTATGGCAAACCAAGGCCTGCCTAATATAAGAGGATGTCCTTCTAATTCATCTTTATGATTAAGAACTAGAAAATCAACTAGATATTCCCAAGAGTTTACTGAAATGATGATATTTTCAAGAGATCCCTCTGGTTTAATTACAAATATGTCAGCTAGTACCAACATAATCGGTGCCTATTTTAATATACCTAATCTAAGAAGAGTGCATGATTTAAGCATTAACATATTAATGGCAGATACGAGATCCACCAAAATATTTGGAAAATCTAACGCCATGCACATGACTTGTGACTACGGGATCTCCAAGATCATAATATTTCAGAGAAGTCTATTTTCCTAAAATCAAACCAAATTGTTTGCCTACCACATGAATATTAGGGAGATACTTAGGTTTTCTTCCAGGTATTTTAATGCATAGTTCACTAATGGTTTTTGCATAAATAGGCACATCCTTAATATCCTGAAGAAGAATCATCGTATCAAATAAAATTTATGATATATTGGTTTCTTACTTATGATGAATCTTTATAGGAACGGGGGAGAAAAATTGCAACTTCAGTTATTGTTTAATCTCTTATAGGTTCATCAAGTGCTTTTGATCCACCGTAAGCTACAGTGGTTGAATATTTTTTGGATTGGTTTTGCTCTTTATTATGTTTTTCACTTTCTGATTGTTCACGGTTTATTGGAGAGTTCTCTGTAGCAATTGTCCACCCTAATATCAATTGAATTCCACTACATTCTAGGGAAGGGGGAGAGTAATAACAAGTATCATCAATTTCTGAAATTTGTACACGTCTATTATTTAAATTTGGATTTCATTGTGTGGGAAATTATGGTCGTAATGGTGGTGGAGTGTTTGTGGGTAACTAGAGTGGTGGTTATGGTGATGGTTGTGACTAAGGAAACAATCCTAATGATTGACTAATTGTACCAAAGAGGCATTGTTAATTATGGGGCCATATTTTCCCTTGAGCAACTTCATTCACCCATTGAGGAGGATATGGAAAATTTTGTGGGTTTTGCTAAAGCACCCTAGAATTGTGTTGATTTTTCCACGAAGGTCCAAGAAATGGTTGATTTAGCTAGGATGGTGAAGTATACTATTGAGTTTTCCAAGATGTTCTAGGATACTGTTGGCGTTTCCATGGTGATCCAAAATATTGATGTCGGTTATATTGGCTTGAAAAAACATAGAAGGGTCTTAGGACATACCTCCAGGGCGAGGCTTCCATTGTCATCGCTGAGCCACCAAATATGTTGGCTCAGGATCCTCCTCAACTTTCTTAAAAAAAAATTGTAATCCTGTAAGAAATGGAAAATGGTTAGTTGAATATTGCTTTGCACAAATAACACAGACTTCAATTGCATCCAGCAGACATTCTTTATGGTTATTCTTTCGTTGACAATGAAGATAGAAAATTTCCATCATTTGTTCTATTTCAAATTGCTTTTGTTTCACATGTAAAATGTCAAAATGTGTAGTCAGTGTGCTCAATATATCAAATTTAAAATATTCTAACAAAATACAAATTTCCACGTGAGTGACTCCTTTGCCTGTAGCATTTTTAGTCATGGTTAGAGGATCACATACACCATGTATGCCTCTTGTGCTTCCACAAGAACATTTGATACATAGTTTTATAATATCATCATAATCTTCCTAAGAAATATCCCCCTTCCCCATAATAGATTAAGTGTTTCCAACCATTCATCCTTCATTCCTCTAATTAAGGAATTTTTTAATACTTCTTTTGGAAGACTAGTATAAGGTTATCTTTGTAGATTATACTGAAACCTATATTCTTCAAAAATTTCATCTTCTTTATTTAATATATTTTAAATAAATCTTCTTTTAAATCCCTAGATCAACAATAATCTTGGTATTTAGTAAGAAAGGCATGTTTCATTCCATCCCATGAGTTAGTAGTACCACCTCTTAATCCCATGAACCACCGTAGAGCTACTCCCTTCAAAGTATAAGGAAACAACTTTAATTTTTTAGGATAAAAGGTGTAATACTATCCTTGACACAAAATGTTGAATTAAAACAAAAATTCATTTGGGCATTCTGAGGCTAACCCATGAAAATAAGGAAGACCTTGGAGGGGAGTCACTTCCATGGATGCATTTACTTGTGGATTGACAATAGGAAACTCTATTCTTGAGGTATGAGTGCCTGATAACTGTCCCTCGATTTGGTTAAAAATATGCCAGTAACCCTTGGGAATTCCAAAACCAAGGGGTACTATCTGAAAAGGGCCGTTTTGATGGTGTTGGACCCACAAACATGTAAGTGGATCTCCCCGGTAAGAAGTCCCAACTAGACCTCAGACCGTTTAGTGTAGGAGTCCCAGCAGTGGGTTGTATGGTAATGCCTTGACCACGATTTTGCACAAAGGCAAGTAAGATGACTCTATTAGTAGCAAGGGTGTGACCGCTATAGTGAGTCAAGGAAGGTGCATGAGAGGTTCTAACACCGGTCGGTTGAGATGAGTGTGCCCCTTTGTTGGGTCCCTATAATACTAGTGATTACCCCATTACTATGGTAGTTGTACCCCTTATTAATATTGTTGTGCCCCTATTGCCCCCATATTGTTATTACTGTGCCCCATAAAATCCCCTATGTTATTTTTGTGGCTTTATATTATTTTATTAGGTCGGCTTGGGTTATATTGTGACTCCTTTAGACTCCTATATATAGAAATGAGGTTTTTTCATTTGTATCATCCAAGAATTGTTCATTTATGTAATGTAAAGGAGGTTTCCCCTCGAAGAGGCTGAATTCTAAGGCGCTGATCTATATTTCCTATCTTTTCTTGAGCTGGTTTCATAACATTTGGTATCAGAGCTTTAGATTCTAGGGTTTCGCTGCTCCAAAGAGCTCATCGTGGCATTTTCGCTATAACTTTTTTTCTGTGACGTTTAAGAATTCTGAAAAAAACCCATTTGAGAAGACATCGGGCTACAGCTCGGGTCCGAATTTCAGAGCTCTTTGCACTATATTTGTGGAGATATGATCTGAGGAAGTTGGTCCTTTTGCAAAATCCTGAATTACATTCAAAACAAGTGACCTGGGGAAAATCGTCATAACTTTCTCTCTGAGCATCAGATTGAAATTCCATAAGAAGGTACATAAAGAGGATGGACTGTAGTTTCTTGTATATATTGTTCAGAGGCAAAGGTCAAAAGAGTGATACATGGAATTTCATACAAGTTCGCTCTTCTGAAAAGGTCTATAATCAGGTCACTGTGGGAGATTTGGCATAACGCTTCATTGGAGAATCCAATTGGGGTCAGAATAGTGGCGTTGGAAAGAGGACACAGAGGGCTACCACAGGTCACAATTTCAGAATTGGATGTTCTGAAAGTAGAGATATACATTAGAGGCAATATGGAGCTCCTACAAAGAAAAAGAAGGTGTGTAGATTTTTTTAAGTTTTTGCTTAAGATTGGTTTGAAAATTTATTTTGAAGGAATTCAAAGGGCTAGTAGAGCATTATTATCGGTAACTGATGCCCCGAGGAAAGAAAATACAAACACCTAGTAAGGAACCTGAAAGCTCTACCATGACTCATGAAGAAGAGGAAGAAATGCTACATGATATATCAAAATTACAAGACCAAGTGCAAAAAATGTCAGCCTCACAAAAGCTAATAGAAGCTAAGATAAATGGCATGGAATCTAAGATAAAGGC
>APFE031043390.1:7201-23073 GCA_000404065.3 Pinus taeda | reverse complement strand
CAAGGAGGCATATACCATCTCACCCGTTTGCTTGTGTAATTCAATCTGATCCATTGGGTGGATGTCCTTGGCAAGGACCTCAAGGTTGGTCCTGATGTAATCTGCAGCTGACTGTGGCTGCTCCACGGCTGGCATGAAATGGCTCATGATCATCTTGCCCTCATGGACATCATGGAGTCTCTCTGTCCCTTTTCCTGCTTATGTCCTCTCTTTGTGGGGTTCGAAGGACTGAAGCATCAGCTCTTGTTTCCTGCGTAGGAGGCACCATTTGTGCTGGCTGCTGTTCAGTGACCATTGGGGCCTCTCCTGTTTGCTCTTCTTGCACTGGCTACTCCTTTTCTTGCTGCTGTACCTGTTGTTGTTGTTGTACATGCTCTTGTTGTAGTGGCTGCTCTTGCTCCATTTCTTTCTCCTTGCCTTTGCTAGAAGCTTGATCTGTAGTTTTGACTGCCTCCTGATGTGCTGTGGAGGATGAGGCAGCTGCTCCCACTTGAGGGCTTGTAAGAGCGAATACCTGGTAAACTGACAGTCCGGGTCACAAATGCAGGCGGGTTGGCGCGCCGAAGGTCTCCAGGTCGAATTTAGCAGGTTGGCGCGAGCTTGGACGTAAAATACATGCAGAAGACAATACAGACGTTTTTGCAAAAAGTGCAAAAAACGCGAAAAATTGGCCAAAATATGGATTTTTGGAACATTGGCGCCTTTTTCGGATGACGTCAGCATGACGTCATCGGGTGGGGTCGGGGTCGGATGACGTCAGCATGATGTCATCGAGTGGGGTCGGGGTCGGATGACGTCAGCATGATGTCATCAAGTGACGTGGCAGCTTGTGAGTGGTCCACGGGGATGGTGAGGTGGCGGACAGGTGGAGCAATGGCGGACGGGGGCGCAGACGCGGCGATGACGTAGCAGTGACGCTGGCAGTGACGTTGGTAGGCGGATTAGCAGAAACCGGAAACTGCGGGCGGTATGATATCGCACCGCTTTTGATACGGAAGTGGAGTTGTCAGAGGGGGCTCCGATACGCTGTGGGGGCGACGCGTGGCCGAGGCCTGACGTCACCCTCTGACAGATATCGGACGCTATCTTACAGACGTGGGGGCTAGTCCGATATCCATGTGAGCCGTTGGATGAAAAGCGCCCGATCGGACGGTCGACGGGTCAACGACCTGTCCGGACGATACGGCGTCGGGCGGGTAATAAAATATGATTTTTCATGGGATTTGCGCCTGGCGGGACCTTTAGAAATATTGACGAATTTTTATGGTTTTGAATGTATTTCTTAATAAAGTCACGCATAGCTCCGAAACTTAGGATAAGTCGGAAAAGTGGGTTTTTCAATGTATTTTTGCCATTTGAGCGGGTTAGGGGTGAAATGGGTTTTTTGCAAGGTTTCTTAGGCAAATGAAGGGTTTAATGGGTTAATGAGTTCTGAAGGAGGAAGAGAGGTGAGGCTTGGGTTCTTAAACTGACTAGATGTCAATTTAATTCCCTAGTAGTGGACATATGTCTATAATGCCAAGGGGGGGGATATTTATAGAATGCTTGGGGTTTATACACCATGGTGTTATAATAGTAGGGAAAGGGTGACATAGGGAATTAGATAATAGAAAGTTAGGGGTTAATATGGAGGGAAAAGGTGAATGAGGAGTGATAACACTAAGTTTATTTGAAAACAACTTAGCTTAGGGAGTAGATCAAAATGAAAAGAATTTTACACAAGAAATGTGGCTCTTAAAGGAAACCAAAACCAACATGAAACCTTGAATTCTTTCACAAACACAACTGGTGTAGGGATTTTAGTAAAGAGTGTAAAACAAGGAAAAAGGGAAGTTAGACATGCTCCATTGTGTTGTTTTCCTTATATTGACCAGCAAGATTCAGTTTGAAAGGAATACCACTTCTGCAACCCCATCTACCTACCCATCTACTTGCCTAGCATTTTTTGTTTCTTCTTGGAGGGTGAACTTGGACTTGCAGACCCTTATGTGCCTTTTCTTTTCCATTGGATTTTTCTTTTGATTGCCTATCTAACACTACCCTTATTGCTTCCAAGGCCCCAGATTAAGCAGTTGGGAACCTTAGCTTCTCTGCCTAACTATTGGTCTGCCAAGATTAAACAGTTTGGACAGACTTCTTTCTCTACTCTACAACAGAAAATTGAAACATGGCATGATCCAGATTAGACTGTTGGACCATCCATCAAAATTTAGTAAACATGAAGGCATGTACACACCTTGCCTTGTCTTGGAAATATGGGATCTTTGTATCAGCAAAGCAGAGCATATTTGGCATTTGAATTTGCCAATCATGAAATATGAATCCTATTGGTATAGGTATCCAACAGTCTGCACTCCCAGATCCTCTGCATGTGGCTACTCCGCATCAATCTAAATCTCCTCCTCCTTAGGAACTAAAAGTTCCTCCTGTGCATGCAACTTGAGCTCTCCCTCAAGAGATACTCACATGGCTTTCTGCTCGTCGAAATTCATATCTTTGTGTACCATTGTCCTCTGACTAGTAGGCAGGAACACCCGATAGTTGTGGGGTGTATCAGTGTACCCCACAAGTATCCCCAACTCAGCTGTTGGATCTAGCTTCTTCTGGGCATCTTTGGTCACATGGAAATAAACCAATGATCCAAAGATCCTGAAGTGACTCACATCTGGTCGCTTCCCGAAAAAGGCCTCCATAGGTGTCTTCATTCCCAGTATACGGTGCGGGCTTCTGTTTTGCAAGTATATTGTTGTATTGCATGCCTCAGACCACAAATGAAGTGGTAGGATTTGGTCATGCAACATTGCTCGAGCTGCTCCCACAATCAACAGATCAATAGATCAACAGATTATGCAATATACTAAAGAAAAATATAAGATCTACTTCTACAACAAACTTGCAGAAGCTTAATCGATTATGATCAGGATCAAATAGAACACATATAAGATAGAATGAGAAAGAAATCACACATGAACATAGAAGAATACTCTGGGGAAAGCCTCAGCTAAAAACCCCGATCTCTGTAATATCATACAAGTGGAAAAAATCTCAGGATTACACAAAGCTTTAGCTCTCAAGCTATCTAGTTCTCAGTACAATCCCTCACTACTGCTCATAGACAGAATAGACAACACATATGCCTTCCTTTAGTCCTCAAAGCCTCCTATTTCCTTGCCCACTTTCTCCTAGGGTCCAATGTTGCCACCTGTGTGAATGTTCCATTCATACAACTCATCAAACTCAAAAGCAACTATGCAATCTCCAAGGAATGAATTCCTTCTGCATGAAAGAGATATCCTCAATGGAATATTCCTGCAACTAATAGTACAATGTCCCATCACTTGATCTCAATTGGGTCTTTGACTGAACTAACATGTATAAGTTATATATGAGAGAATATTCAGTTATCTGAAGTGTAGTAATTACATGCATGCATGCATTAACTAACTGAACTCACAATCAGTTCCACAAACTATTGGAACTAATCTAACTAGACTTAATTCAGATAACTGAGCTAACTAATTACAACTCAAAGTATAACTCATCATGATCTCTTAATAAAGGGATAACTTCCTCAATCAATGGAGAAACTGTTGCAAGTCTTCACATAGACTTCATTTTTTATTTCCTACAACTAATTAACTCAAGATGAATTAATTAATTATTTTACAAATAACTGCTATGATCAAATTCGAATTTTAATTCTCAATTTTAGTTTAGGGACTAACTGAAATTGGAATGTATCCCGAAATGCTATTTATAGCAGTGCTATTTTTAGCACTTCTATTTTTAGCATTTCTTGTTGCTATTTTCAACATAAAAATCACTAACTCTTTTTGTGATATTTAATGCCACATTCTTGTAATGAATAATTATGTTGACACTTGAGTTGCTAGTGTTTTGTCAAAGTAACCATTGCTAACTACCTACAAATGTTGAAATATAGGATGGTGGAAATGTTAAAGGCACAAAAAAACAAAAAATAAATATATGACAAAAAATAGGCGTACATGATTATATTAGTTGAGTGTGATAGGGACACCAATAATTGAGACTGGAGAGATTATAGAATGTGGTGTTTACTAGTGTGTGGCTATTGTGCAATTAGTGGTATGGTGGAGAGACCTACCAAGAAGGGATGTTGGTCTTGGGAAAGTATATTAGGGAGATCCATATAGAATTTATGTAAAATAAAAATGAGAAGTGTTGTCTTCAAGTTGGTTTATGTTATGGTAGAATTATGTTGGTGATAAGAAGTGGTAACAAAACACTTACATCAATAGGTAAAAAGTAGATTTGGGGCATGAGTTGGACTAACTCATGTTATCTCATCCCTTAATAGTCTTAAGGACATGTAGGTACCTGAACAACTTAGTACCTGAAAGACTTGAAAGAATGTTCGATAAATGACTGATAAGACTATACAAAAGAATGTCGGTCTCATGTCAATAGGTCTCCTACAATGAATGCACAGGAACCTAGTACATAAACCATTTATCTCTTGACTTAGCTACCCATGGCTCATTTCCCTTTCCAAATTTCAATAATTATTTTCCAAAAAAATATAAATAAGCATAGTAGGCTAATAGATTCTAAAAGTGAAGGTGTTAAATTCATGCCACAAAGTGAAAGGAAATAAAAACAACTTTCTTCAAACCACCAAATATATAAAGAAAATAATTATAATTATAAAACTAGATGTATGAATCTAAGCATGAAGTAAGAACTAAAAGCATTCAAGGGACTAACATAAACTTTGACCAAACCAAAACTCAAAACTCAACAAAATGCCCCAAACACAAGCAACATATAAACCATTCAAATTTTCCAAGATATCAAAGCTAGACATCAAGGTAGTTTCATGTACTTGAATAAGCCCATTGATGCTTTGCGTTAGTCTTGTTAAATCTGAGTTATTTATCATTTAATACTAGTCAGACACTATCTATGTGAAAAGAAATAGGTCCCAGCCTCATAAAATCCAACTTCATTTCCTGTCACAGATAAGAAACAAACAATGTAATGATTAAATATGAAACATCAATATTAAAATAACATGTTTCAAAGAAATGTAGCTACAATGTTACAATGAAATATTCAAAATATAGAACCTATTTTTACCTAAATTTGACATATAGTAATCTTACATGATCAACGAAACATGTATACCAAAATAAGAGTCCTAGGGTATTTCAATTTCCCATTTCTCATATTAGTCTTCATTTTCTACATTATGAACATGATATTCTCCAAATGAAATGTCATTATGAGCACCCAAAACATTATGTTATGTATCAAGTTCATTAGATACATTTGTTATATTGTTTTCTCCCCTTCGATCACAATCTGATCGTCAAAGAGTTAGTTCTCTTTCATATGGAAAATTGTTAATGTCATATTTTGTTACATATAATCTTAAACATGTATCCACATGTTTATCAAGCTTGTTCCTCAACTTTTACTTCAAGAATGATAATGCACTAAACATTCTCTCATCCTCCACTAATCCCAAAATCATGGTTTGACACAAATCTGCTAATTTGAAATATTCTGATATGTTTTCTTGCAGGTATTAGCTAGCACTTAAAGTAGTTCATAGTCTTGTTATAGAACCATTTTCATTAGGATTCTCCCAAAAAGGATATTGATTCCACATTGTTTCAACAAAACGTCCACCTTGTTGATACAATTTTGATGAATCTAAAATACCTTCAATTTGTTCTCCATGTATCAAGACTTTCTTGCAAAAGTGGACTACTGAACATTTTAATCTCTTTTGAAAATCAGATTTTAAAGTTATTGGACATTGACATCTGTTCCAATACTGAGAGTATACCACGCACATGGCCTCCAACAATTCATCTCGGGGAAATTGTTCTCTTATATCTAATGATAGTGATCTTGCAATTTCTATCAAATTCTATCTAGCTGAAATCACAATATTATCAAATTGGTCTCTTGACACAGGGCAATCTTTAGTGATTCATCCCGTCTTACTAATATAATGAAAGGGAACCATATACCCACGCACTACGATACATAGTATCCCTTTTTCATCAAATGTCAAAAAAATTTCAGTATTTTCTATATTGATGATCTTAGTCCAACTTGTAAACTCTGGACCAGTAAAAGAGTCTGGCATCATATACAAATTATCCAATGTGAGGCATGCCGACTTTCTTGCATTTGTTTATTCTTCAATATACATTGTGTGATTCTAAGACATTTTCATGAGGACATTCATTTCATGTAGCATAGGAAGAGTTCTAGCCAATGTCAATAATGTCTCTATATCAATTAGTCAAAAAAGAAGATCTTGTGCTTTGTCTACATTGTAACGATTTTCATATATCAACCCTACCAAAGATTTGAACTCACTAAATAGCCTTTGAGCTAGTCCATTTAATGAGAACCATCCTATATCAACACATTTTAGTAGCTTTTTTCCATCTGTAACAGCATCTGCAAATTGTTGAAACTCTAAATATCGTTTGGGACTACGAGAAAAGTATGCATGAGTCTCACATACAAGATCTTCAACTTTTGGAACTGATGGAAAATTGCTTACTATTTTAAATGCAAGATTCATCCTATGAGCCATACAATGAATATTAAGCATATATGGCGAAGTTGATAGTTGTAGTCTAACACAAAGGCCATTCCTTTGTCCATGCATTACTGATGCTCCATCTGCTCCAACACATACCAACTTTTTTGCAATCATTAAATGATCCATACCAATTTCATTCAAACCATTAAGAACAAGTTCATAAATATTTTCAGTTGTAGAAGTCTCTCTCATGTTTTTAATCCCAAGTAGATAGGAATGCCTAATATGGTCATTAACCATATAAATGCTCCTGAAGATCCATGAAGTATTATCTATAGTCATAACCTCATCCAAAGATAATGCCAAAAACCTAGCATTTGCAATCTTCTCTTTCAAATGATCCTTTTCTACTTGAACTAGATATCTTTCCCATTCCCAACCACTAGTTACAGACCAATGAGAAGATGGAAAGTTTGACACTTGAAGAAAAGATAGAAATTTCATGTGATTTGGATAATCTGTCATAGGACAACCTTTATATAAGATGTGAAATACAATGCTAAATTGAATCGTCTTGGATAACAAACTTATTTCCATCGTCTTTTCAAATAGAGATATGACGCTTCCTCCACTTGCCTCAAGTTTCCTCTTACTTATTAAATATTTTTTATATTTTTATGCATATTCGATGTGTCGACGTTCCTCAGAAGATTTCCATCTAACAATAGATTTCTATTTACCATTTACAATTTTCTTTTCATACACCTTTTAGGCATGCTTTTGTATTGTATCTAGCTTCATCTAAAATTTCACTACCTTTCACGTTTTCCAACTACACACATTATATATAACTTCTCGGGAAACCTCGTTCTCATTTGTAGGAGGTATTGCTTCAATAAATGGAAAACTTGAGACCCAATCTCCTTGGAATCATCTCCCTGTGATCCAGTGGCCCTTTTTCCTTTTCCGTGAATGGATTGTGTCACCTTCCAATGAAAATTATTTAACATTTTCACCACCATTTTTTGTTGAAATTTCATTCATCTCACCCTAATCAATTAAGGAACCTATTTCATCCATCCATTTCCACAAGAATTAACATCTCTCTCAGTAACAGATTGTTCAAAGGAGCTTGAAGCATGAAGAGAATGTTTTTTATTGAATAGAGGCTTCTGAAAGTATGATAATACATCCATTTGCCTTGATGGTTTCTTCCCACGATTATCTTTTAACATCTCACTAAATATTCCACAAGTAGAATTTCAAATCTATCTACAAATCTGCATCAATAGTTTCCAAGAGTTGAGAATTACTAGATTTGTGGTAGTATTAAAAGTATATTCTATGGCATAGTTCAAAAATACATATGAATCAAAAAGGATTTCATCATACCCAATAAAAATAAACATCAATTAAAGAACGAATGTACAATATTTGCCCCGTTTTCTTTTTTGTCTTGAGCTCACTTAGGCTACAATAGATTTTTAGTATTTCAAATATTTTAGAGAAAAATATTTACATTTTCCTTTCATAATTTTGTGTACCCATTTGTACCCAAATTTCTTCAATGAGATATGCTTCATATAAATTCACTTGTTCATAGAAAATAGAATTGTACTTTGCAAAATAATTGTTGAGTAAACGTCGAAAGAACATATATCATAAATTGAATTTTGAAGCAAAATGGAATTTCACAAAAAAAAACTTGTTTAACAATGGTAATGGGAAACTATTAAGACATAAAATATAATAATTCATTTGTATAACATTGAAACAAGATCATTCTTGCAGGTCTATCTTAGTCCTTTTGGTTTACTAGTTTGGCTTGGGTTGATATCCATGCTAGATATCTATGGATGGGCTTTGAATCATTCCCATTCCCATGCAGTCAGTTTTTTGGACAAATTCTATTAGAAAGATTAGTGACTCTTTGAATTCTGTGTAGAAAATAGAATATTAATCCTCATAGATTTGAATGTAGGCATGATCTAGCATGAAATCCATTGTTAAATGGGTAAATTTCATATGGATTTTTTGTAGAATTCCCTTCTTGTTTTACATTTGTGTAGCCATCTAGCATGCTAAGAAGTGGGTGAATCAATGAAATTTGCATGTGTTAAATGGGAATTCTATGTGAGCATTTGTAATTCCATTTGTAGTTTGCATTAGAATTTTATTGAATGTTGTTAAACAACCCCAAATTTGTTCATAACTGGGAATCCTGACTAGATCTAGATCTTGAGGAAATTGTTGAGATAAGGTGAAGTGGATATCTAGTTACCACTATGGGAGAAAGGTTGGGTGCACCATTTTGGAGTACAAAGTTGAAAATTCATCTCCCAAGAGTACAAAAGAAAATCTAGACATAGAAGAGCCATAAGAAAAACCCTAATTATTGTAGGTTTCTAATTACAAGTACATTCTCAAAGTAGGAATTTATTATAAGTAAAAGGAACAATCACTTTCATCCTTGAAGCCAAAAATTGCAATGTCCAATTTCAGAGCTTGTCCCCCAATGTCTCTTTGAGAATGGCCTAAGCTGATGGGTCCCCTAGGGAGTGATCTGTGGTAGTCTTTTAATGTTTCCACTAAGGTTTAAAGAATATACTAGAGATGAAGTGATGCTAGGGTGGAATCTCTCCTAGCTTCAGAGGAAAATGGATGCTTGGTAATAGAGAATAATTGGTGATCAATTTAACTTGGGGGTCAGGTGGAGAATGTGGTGTTAGGATGTCATCAAAAAAAGGATTTCAATATGTATGAATCACCTCAAGAGCTATATATTAATTCCCTAGAGATTGTTGAAGAAATTTTCAGCTCATATTTATTTATCTATTTATTGATCATCATCTACATTTGTTTTGACTCCTAGATCTTAGAATTTCATTCACAGAAATTTGTTAACCCAAACTATATTCATGCATATAATTTAGATCCCACTGCCTCCATAAGTGAAAGATGCAACCACTTATATTGTAGGAACAATATTTTTAGCTAACATGTTTGAGAGTTAAATATTTTGACTACAAGAGGTCAATAGTCCGAAACTTACCTAATGAAGTCATTTACAAGTTACCTACACATGGAGGGATGTTTTAGTTACCGTCTATCCTATACTCTTGGCATGCTAGAGTTTTATAATGGGTTTTTGGTGACCCTATGGTTCAAGAAAGGGTTAGAGTATTATTGTTAGTCAGTTGTCTATATGTTTAATAGTGTTTTCATCCATCACCTCATTCCCAATATATCTCATGTCAAGAATAGGCCAATGTTGGCTTCTAAAACTCTCATCGGTTGACAATTATGTAGCTTCTAATAGAGCCACACCCAATGTCCATGTTATGCTCACAGATCCAACAATTATTTTCTCATCTTTTAAGTGCAAGTTGCAACCCATCTATAAGGAGTGCTACTACATATATTGCACGAAAAAATACTCTTCTACTAATGGTTGTGGAACTAAACTTTTATGACGATATTTTCATGTTTTTGAACATAAATTCTCACTATTTTCTAATATCTCATGATAGGTGGCGACAAAAGATAGATTATAAAATTTGTAGACAAAAAGGAATCCATACAATGCATAAAAAATCCCATCTTGTGGTGGATGATGCTTTTTAAGGGCACACAGGTACTGCTCACAATTTGTAGCTATATATGAATGTGACCATAAAATGGCATTAATGGTGGATTTAGCCAGTGCTTGGCATTCTGCCCAGTCATAGTCACCAACCAACTCAATCTCTGTTCCATAAATTTCTTTCCTTGTAATCCTCCTACCATTTTTAAGACTTTGATCTTGATGTGGATAAAATTTAGAACAATGATATGATTGTTGGCATTATGATACAGGTGTTGTCCTTGATGGCAACTCACTCAAATGAAAGATCACAATACAACAAGTTAACAACACAAAATTACAGATCAAACTACAAAGAATGAAGAAAGAGAGGTATACGCAGGTTCACCTTGACCAAGCTACGTATACATGCAAGTTCACTGAACACAAGTAGCGTATACGTACACACACACTTTCATAGAAGGAAAAGTTATCTTGGAAAACTAAGTTTTTGGTCTGAGGTATTTGGTCCATGGTATTTTGATCCATGGTATTTGTCCAGGATATTTGGTTTGAGGTATTGACCCTAGGTATTTGGTCCAAGGTATTGGTCCTAAGTGGTTTTGGTCCATGGTATTGAGAAAGGCCTAAAACTATATAAGGAGGAGAAGATCATTAGGAAAGGGTGTGCAAGTATCGAATATCCGATTAAGTGTGAGATCTAGTATGTAGGTTATTGGCTTATGGTGCTTTTCTTGATCTGAACCAAGGATGAACCTTAGCAGTTGATGAGGGATAAGATCTAATGATGGATCGAGATCTTAAGGGTTGAAATGAATTATAATTATGTGGTTTTGCTAATGTATATTCTACATCTGAATACTGATGCATGTATTTATATGTAAATGTTATGATCTGGGTATAACTGAAGTCTGGAATAGCTGTAAAATTATGAATTAACATTTATAGATGTATATGCTGGTTGGCTTTGATAAAAGTGCATACACACGCTAGTTCGACACAAGGAAGTAGTGAATACCTTATGAAGATTGTTTCAGTTGTTTATGTTTGATGTTGCAAAGTTCTGGGTTCTGTTTTGGTGACAGTATTCTGAATGATCAGATTCAGGAGTTTCAGTGATTGGTTTATGTACTTGATGAGTGTATTGCAGCTATGATGTTGTTGATGGGTCCAGTATGAAAATTGAATGAAACGTGGCCTTCAGATTGTGGTGTTGTGTTCCAGGAGTATCCAGTCTGAAAATTCATGAAACGTGGTCCCTGGTAGAAGAGTATTTTCTGTAGGGTGGCACCATTGTACTAGTAAACAAATTGGCTAGTACAAGAGCTAGGGGGTTGTAGCTCCCTTTCAGTAGAAGCTGGAGAATGAGAGAAGGTTACAGCCTTCTGCAGGTGGGTGCCTACATGCTGGTATAAGTATGCACCAGTACAAGATTGTAAACATATTTTCTTATTATTAAAAGAATACATAGACGACAGCAGCAGGTGGTTTTTACCCACACTGGGTTTCCACCTTATATCTTGGTTTTCATGTGTGTTGCTTATGTATGATGCTTTATTCTGTTGCATTGTCAAATAAATCTCTGATATACTGGTTAAAGTTCAATACATGATAAACTGCCTAAATCAAAGGTTATCTGCATATACGCTGGTTGTTTTAGGTACAGTCGCGTGTACACACTAGTTCACTTAGCTGAAGTAGCGTATATAAATCTGTTTGGGAAAATAAATTATTGATCTGATAATACTGATTCATCCCCCTCTCAATATTATTTCCAACGATTGGTATCAAAGAAGGTACTTCAAAAGAAGCTTGATCACTTGAAGGGAGATCCATCATCATGAGTAATCAAGAAAGCATGGGATCCATTAGACCACCAATCTTTGATGGGATCAATTTTGCTTATTGGAAAATAAGAACCACAGCCTATCTACAATCGCTTGGAACAGATGTCTGGGAAAATGTAGAAGGAGGATATACATTTCCAACAGCAATTCCTACAGATACGGTAGGTAAGAAGCAATATGAAACCAATGCCAAAGTTGTCAATACCTTATTGGGAAGTCTGTCACAATCAGAGTTTGTCAAAGTCATGTAGCTCAAATCAGCCAAGGAAATATGGGACAAAATCGTTATGAGCTATGAAGGAGACTTAGGTAAAATGTGCTAAACTTCAAACTCTCAGAATTCAGTATGAAACTCTTAAGATGCACAGTGATGAAAGTATAGCTAGTTACTTCCTACATATAGATGAGGTTGTTAATTGTATGAAGAATCTGGGTGAAGATATAAAGGAAGTTACCTTAGTTGAGAAAGTTTTGAGATCCTTGTCTACTAAATTTGAATCAAAAGTGTCTACCATAGAAGAAAAACAAGATATGCAGACTATTACTATGACATAGCTTCACGGAATCTTAACTACCTTTGAGATGAGAAAAGGAGGTCCATTAGATATGAGAGAAGCCACATTTAAAGCTTCAGCAAAAGGAAAGGAAGAACACAATGAATCAGGACATATTTCAGAAGAAGACGATGAGGTAAACTTTCTCAAAAAGCTTCAACAGGGTTCTGGAAGATTTAGAGGTAAGCTACCTTTCAAATGCTTTGCCTGTGGCAGAGTCAGTCATTATGCTACCAAATGTCCTCATAAAGAAAAACATGAAAAAGGGAAGGAATGTGCAAAATGGAATAGAAAACAAGTTGTAAATAAAAGAAGTTACTATACTCATGAAGATAGCAATGGTTTATCAAATAGTGATGAAGATGAAAATAGTAATGACTATAGACTTCTTATGGCTTATGAAGATGATAATTTTTGGGATGATTTAGAAGAAGATGTCCTTCATGAAGAAATTTCTAAACTCAAAATCTATTCAGAAGAAAAGAATATGATTATAGACACCTTGACATACCAACTTGCTGAAAAAGAAAAACACAATGAAAAACTAGAATGTGAAATTGTGGGTATAAGAAAGGATCTTGAGAAAACAAAATCTCTCAATCTTAGATTTGCTAAAGGATCATAAACTTTATATGAAATTATCAAAGTGCAGCATTCTTCTCTGATAAAGACAAGTCTTGGATACACCGAAGAAGTTTCTCAATCATAGAAGTCGTCAAACTCCACTAAAAGTTATCTTGATGCAGCAAAGACTAGTGAACAGTATGAAAATCATCAACAAAGGCATAAAGTAGATCACCAGGTAAATCATACTCAATTTATTGCAAGGATGAATAGAAGCCACCACCAATCTCAGGTAAATCATACTCAATTTTCTCCAAAGATGAATATCAACAGAAACTACAATCACCAGGTCAATAGATTCGATAGTCGCATTAACTTCTTTAATGGTAAATGTTTTTCATGTCATAATTTTGGACACAAATATACTCAATGTGTTGCTTACAAAACCATCATGAGTAGAGAATAATGAAATCAAAGGAATGTAACAGAGGTCAAGAAAAATTCCTATAATAACTTTTCTTTTCTTGAAAATGAAATATAATGCTCAATCTGTAACAACTTTGGTCATGAAGAATCTGAATGCAGGAGAAAATTTCGGCAATCATCTCAAAAGGATCAAAATCCATTAAATCCCAAGACATGGAGAAGGAAAGAATCTCAAACAGAAAGATGTGGTATAGCCTTGTATGCAAAAGGACAAGAAAATCAATGGTACATCGACAGTGGATGCTCAAAGCACATGACAGGTGACAAAGAAAACTTCACTCATATAATTCCTTAGAAAAGGAAAAGAATGTTTCATTTGGAAACGACACTCCCACTATTATAAATGGTAAAGGATCTGTTTTCTTGAAAGAAAAGGTTAAAGCTGGAAGTGTTATGTATGTAGACAGTTTAAAACATAACCTATTGAGTGTCAGTCAAATGTGTGATCAAGGAAATGAAGTGATGTTTCCATCAAATGGATGTGTTGTTCGTGAACTTGATATAGGGGAGATCGTGATCAAAGGTACAGGAACTCCAAACAACTTATATATACTCAAGGGAGGACAACAACAGTGTTATCTAAGAAAAAATGATGAAAGCTGGCTGTGGCATAGAAGATTGGGACATCTAAGATTCTCTCAAATAATAAAAGCATGCAAATTCAAGATTGCTCATGATCTTCCAGATATTAGCATCCTTGAAAATACAATGTGCAAACCATTTCAATTTGGTAAGCAAACCAGAGCTCACTTCATTGAAAAAGAAGGGTCAGCTAGTAAGCCTCTTGAACTTGTTCATACTGATTTATGTGGTCCATCAAGGAAAAAGTCACCTCGTGGAGAAGAATACTTTATTTTGTTCATTGATGATTTTTCAGAAGTGTGTTGGAAGGTCTAGTAAGATAAGATGAACATTTGAAAAGTTCAAAGCCTAAAGTTTGGTTGAAAAGATAGATCGAAAATCAAATGCCTCAGATCTGATCGAGGAGGGGAATTGCCCTCGGAGCTTCTTTGATTGTGAACACATAAAAGGGAATTCTCTATACAAGGACTCCTTAGCAAAATGGAGAAGAAGAAAGAATGAACAGAATGTTTCAACAATGGCGTCGAGCTAATGCTGATGAATATGGATCTCCACTTCTGGGGTGAAGCGGCATTCTCCGCGTAACTATTCTCAACAAGCAATGTTCGGTAAATACACTCAACCTCATGAACTTTGGTTCTGTA
This sequence comes from Pinus taeda, assembly GCA_000404065.3. NCBI lineage: Eukaryota > Viridiplantae > Streptophyta > Pinopsida > Pinales > Pinaceae > Pinus > Pinus taeda. Next base: position 8,266 of record APFE031043390.1, on the reverse strand, counting down.
AGACTCCTATAAATACTTCAAGGTTTTTTGGAAGCAAATGTTATATCAAAAGGACTGATGAAAAACTTGGTAAGTTTGAGCCCAGAGCAAATGAAGGTATTCTTCTTGGTTACTCTTCCCGAAGTAAAGGATATAAATGTTAGAATAAAATACTTAGGAAATTTTTTGAAAGTATTGATGTTGTAGTTGATGAATCATGCAAAACTCCAAAACAAACAAAAACAGAAGACTATGACAATGAAGAATATGGAGAGTATATTCCTACATTAAATCACAATGATATTAAAGAAGAAACCAATGAAGCACCAGAAGAAGATATAGTGGTAGAACAAAAGACTTCATGTAGGTATGTCTAGAAAAATCATCTAGAAACTCAAATTTTAGGGGAAAAAGAGGCAGGTGTATAGACAAGAAGAACTATTATAGAATCCTCAAGCTATCTAGCATTACCATCCTCCACTGAACTCAAAATGTACATGTAGCATGCAAAGATGAATGTTGGGTCAAGGCCATGAATGAAGAACTTGAGCAAATTGAAAAGAATAATACTTGGGAATTAGTTCCTAGACCTCATGATAAAAATATTATAGGAACCAAATGGATATTCAAAAACAAGCTGAATGAAAATGGAGAAGTCATTAGAAACAAGGCCAGACTTGTTTGTAAAGGGTATGCTCAACAAGAAGGTATATATTTTGAAGAAACTTTTGTGCCTATTGCTAGACTTAAAGCCATAAGGATGTCTCTTGCTCTTTCTAGCTTTCAGAAATTCAAAGTATACCAAGTGGATGTAAAATCTGCTTTCCTTAATGGAGATTTATAAGAAGAAGTCTATATGGAACAACTAGAAGGATTCATTCTTGGAAATGATGCAAAACTTGTATGCAGACTCAAAAAGGCTCTCTATGGTCTAAAACAGGCTCCAAGGGCCTAGTATTACCGCCTTGAAAAATATCTCCACCAACAGGGTTTTTCAAAAGGGTCAGTAGATAGCAATCTATATACAAAGATTGACATTGATAAATTGCTAATAATTGTTGTTTATGTTGATGATATCATTTTTGG
>APFE031043389.1:5666-61746 GCA_000404065.3 Pinus taeda | reverse complement strand
GAACTGAAAACATGACATATATCGGAAACCATTCATTGCCAAAGGACAGGCCTGCAATTCTGCCAAAGAGGTGGGTTCCTGTCTCCTATGATGACCACCTTTGCCCCCCTTATGAGGCCTCTGCTGTACCTCCACCTCTATAGATGATGACTGGTCATCACCTTGCTCATAAGTCTTGGTATCTGACATGGTTTTGGAGCAAGATGGGCAAACTGAAGGATAAATTGAACTGCTGCCTCTGCCTGCAAAATGCTGAGAAGTATGCTGTTTTCAAGGGGAAAAAATCATAAGGGAAATGTTAGGGGAGGGATTTTTAATAAGGAATGGGAAAATATATAAAAACAGGGATTTTTAGGGATAATTCACAAAATGTTAAACACATCATCTCATCTTCCATCATTAGGAAATCATTTGCAATGAAACACTTTATTAGGATTTAATCATAGGGGAATAAGACTTCTTTTACATCTTGTCATAAGGGGAAAAGGGATCTTAATTGAACAAGAATTTAGGGAAGGGGTAGAGAGGAAAACAGGGCTTGGTTTTGGGGAGACACAACAATATTCTTTTGCAGACAATAATTACAGCAATATGTCCATTTTTATACATATACACAGCTGCATCTTTCTTGTTTTTTCTATGGATATACAACAGCATCATGCCTTCTTTTTTTTCAATGACTATACACAGCAATATCTCTTTTGTTCATATTTGGTCATTTTGGCATATTATTGCTCTTTTTTCTTTTTACATAACATTTTAATATTTTTTGTTATTCTTTTGTTTTCCTTGCTGTTGTTCATTTAGTTTGCTTGCTGTGGGGAGGGTATTAGGATTTGGGTAGAATACATGAAAGGGCATTAGGGTTTTGTAAAGGGTTTTGGGGAGGGATAGGGTTTAGGAATTTGGGATGGGAATTTAGTATTTAATGCAAATGAGATAAGAGATAAATATATTACAACATTTGTGAATTGAATTTCATAGGAAACAAGGAGGGAATAAAGAGGGACTTAAAACCTTGAAAAAACACATAAACCCTAGCATAATGCCTACATTAGCAGCAGCCAAACTAATCCATTCTCTTGCAATCTTCAATGATAAAACCATTAGACACATCATTATTTTATCATCCCTTAGCATCATTTATGAATTTAGAGCCTACCTCGATCGATTTAGCACTTAGGAGGGCGATTTGGTCGGTTTGGAGGGTTTCTGGACAAAACAGGTCGAGTGGTCGCGCCCCTGCTCTGAGTGGTCACGCCCCCTCTGAGTGGTCGCGCCCCTTGAGAAATCACACTGCAGAACTGGCGTTGAGTGGTCGCGCCCCGCCCAACTGGTCGCGCACCTAGTTTGAGTGGTCGTGCCCCCTGAAAATGAACCCAACTTGCTGCAAATCGCCTTCTTGACCTCTCACTTGTTCTTGCAAGCTCTCAAATGCATAATGAGACTATGTAGAGGGAAATTTAGTCTTTATAGGTCCAAATTTGAAAAAATTAAATCACCAAACCCACTTTCTAATGTTTTTTTCTTTGACATTCACTTTAACACTGTTTTAAGTTCACTTTGCCTGAATTTGATCTTTTGAGTGCTTTAACTTCGTTCTTTTTGCAGGTTGACTATCTGATGGATTCTGGCGAGGAAACCAGGGTTATTGCCGGCATTCTGAAGAATTTTGAAAATTTTCCTTATTGTTGCAAATTTCACATGACCTTGGGTTTTAAAACAGAGTTTTTAAATCCAAGGTATAAATGAGCTGTACCTGATGAAAAATATCAATGGAACATATTTACATACCTCCTTCCGGCTTGCTGGGGACTATTAGACCTTTGACTCATGACCTTGCAGTGATTTTGACCAAAACCCTAGACCTAAGACTTGGGATTTCAAGACAAAAATAAAACAAGTGTGACACAAGCTTATTTAAATGATATGATCTGATCCAGCAAAGCCAAGAAGGGAACAAAGACCAGCTCCTCCATCAGTGTTATGGCATGCCTAACGGGATGCAAAACTGATACTGATGAGACACCTACCTATGCACATGCAAAGAGCTTTTGATCACCGATGGAGGGCTCAAGACCGACACTAACATAGCGGAAGGCATGACTCCAATAGATGATGAAAGAGTAACAATATTTATACGTCGAATACTTGTTTATGGAAGCACACTCATGGTGACAATGATTAACTTTTTGAAATATCCTAACTGAGAAATTAATCCTATCAATGACGAGACAAGGTTACTTGCACGGGAATGAAATATACATGAAAACAAGGAGGGAAAATTTCCAAAGCATGAAAGGAGTTCAAGGGTCATCCAGGGTTTTTAAATGCACTCAAGCAAGAGATGGAAAACATCAAGGGCACAGGGTGCACTGGTGAAGCATGAAGGGGAAACATTCAGGTCCTCAAAGTGTGCTCACGTGCTCAAGGAGACTAAGAGGGCACACTCGCGCACTTCGAAGAGATGAATGAATGAAGCTTTGGGCCTTTAGGCTTTCAAGGTGCATCCGCGCTCTCATGGACAAGAAGGGTGCACTGCCACATTTTGAAGGGACAAAGGGAAAACATTCAAGCCTTCGGGGTGCGTTCATTTGCTCAAGGAGGGCACACTTCTTTGTGATGAAGGAGTGTGTTCAAGAGGCAAACTTGTCTTTTATGGGTACAATTTTATGACCTAGTTGGGCTTTGGGATCCATAAGTGTGCTCTATCAGGGAATGGCTCAAGGACAATTCCAACAACAATATTGCATTATAGAAATGTGGAGAAGAAATATCTACAATTTTTGATGGGCATTGTTATAAAGATGAATAGAATGTGAAGAGTTAAGGAAAATGTAGAGTCACAACACGCAACAACAAATTAACACTTGTAGAGGAAAGAATGATAATAAATGCCAGTAAATAAATTGAAATGAAAATAAATGCCAGCAAGGAAAGCAAGATTAACAACAAAAACATGAAAGGCAACAAACAAATTTGACATGCAAAACTTACTTGGAATGAAGATTGACGAAGAGTTTCTTGATCCAAAGATGTGCACCCAAGAATGATTACGAGAATGAATGATTAACTAGTTAATTTTGAAAGATATTACATGCAAATCAATCTCATGCATGCTCGCCACTTGTCAACAAGTGACTAAGATAGTTAAGAGAAGAGAAGTGGGCTCTTATTTTCTAAGAGTGCACCCACATGCAACAAGGAAACTGATGCATGAATTCTAGAAAGGCACATGTCTTCATGCCTAAGGAATGCACTCAAGGAAGGAGCACTTGCTAAGCAAAGAGTGCACTCAAGGAGGGCGCACCTCTTTAGCCTAAAGGAGTGCGCTCAACACAAGAGCAAGCCTTCGTTAACTTGAAGTGCACTTTTGCCTTAAAGGGTGCTTTTCTTACTTTTGTTTGCTTTTGTGAGCCTTTTTGTATTTTTTTTATGTGTGTACATGGCAATAAAGGCTAGTTTCTAAGTCAAGAAAAGCTATGAGTTCGCCTAACCATGGGCTAGATAACACAAGCACTTATAAGGGTTAGGTGATGACACTTAGGAAACATTGACTTAGGAGGATGTGACACTTAGAGAAAACATATAAATAACAAATCAAACAAAGTGATAACACTAAGGGGCTTGAAACGATAGTTCATGTAGGCTCCAAAATCGACTTAGGAAAAAAAATAGGAGGGTTGTTGTAGCAACGACAACATAATCAATCCCTTAATGATTCACTAGGGAGGGAGACCTACTTCCTCCTTGAAAACGACACCAAAATGTTAACTCTCAAACTAGCAATGGTCCTAGGAGGGGTTCTTATAGAGAAACTACTAGGTCAAGTAAAAACAATGGAGCAATAGCCCACTATCACCTCAACTAAAGCTCCCGGCTCTTTATAGACTTTCACTAATGGTATGGGTTCCAGTATTAGGGAAATCACCAGGAGAAATATATCAATGGTGTTTGGGTAATGATTTCAAAGGCATATTCAAAGGAGAGACTCTAATGATGGGGATTGCTTCCTTTATAAGCAAGGTGAATGACTCTCCAAGAAGTGATGGAAGGAGACCTAAGATTAGGGTTGAGGGGTATTTCTTAGTGTGAAGTGCCTTAGACCACAAAATCCTATAAGAATAAGGTTTCCGAGCAATCTTTGTGAAATTGGAGTGACAAGGTTACGGGACCACAAAGAAGCCCTAGTGGACCCAAACGAGGTTGAGGGTTTGGGATAAAACTTCAAACAACTGGACTTAACCGAGGGAGGAGAAAAGGATCAAAGAGATAGGATTTGACTAGGATTTTCAAAGCAATGATCCTTAATGAAGCCCATAACTAAAGGAAACCTTGGGAGAAATGGTTCTTAAACTAGGGCTTGGGATAAATTGAAATTCCACTATTAGAATGGCTTGAAAATTAAAGGACCTCTCAAGGACACACCGTCACAACTCTTGACCAAGTTTCACTAATTTTGGATGCCTACAATTGATGTTATGTGATGCCCTAGGAAGCCTACTATGGTTAAGGCTTAGAAAAAGAAGAAAGAGGTGGAGAATATCTTCTTTTTGGTGATCACCTAGGACTAGACCAGTGCCTAGCCTATTGGGAGAATGGAGTCAATATAATTCAATGTTTAGAGATGTTTGCACCTAACCAAGGAATTCCCCAACAACTTCGCATGGCTCAGAGGAAACAACTAAGTTACTAGGAAAATTTATACTTCTTTGATGTTGCAATTAATGACTTATCAAGGTGATTATGAAAAATCATATACCCATAGGATATTAATTCACCATACTTTGCAATAAACATATGAAAAATCCCTCACAAAGACAAGATTAACAAATTCACATTTCATTAATGTAGTTTCACAACTTCATGAGTGAAATTTATTCATATATTATACAAGTGACAAAATGTGAAATAGACCATGAGAAATAGTCTTAAAAGTATAGCAAAAATATTCCAATCATCACTAGGCAAAAATCAAAGCTCCAAGATTAACGAAAAGATCTTTCGAAACATCAAAATGCATTAAGATTCCAATTCGTCCATAAATGAGGCTAGCAAAATTCTCAACAAGATATAAAGATCCAAAACCAAGTGATGATCAAATGAAATGATCATCACATCAATATATATCCTCCTTAAGGGGTTCGATTTGCCTAATTAGGCCTATTAATGCCTCAAATAATAAAATAATGTGCAAAAATAACATAACTTGGTGACAAGCCCACCAAGATAGCTCCATAATACAACAATAGGACTCTCAAGAGGGAAAAATAATAGATACAATAGGTCAAAGTGCCATTGAGGAGACCTATTGGAGTCCAATGTGTGCGAAGATGAATCAGTGAGCTCCAAACATAGTGATAGAGGGGTTGGCCCCTTGATATCCAAGCAAATGACCTGTGGTGTCCCCAAGTGACTATGGGGCACAAAACATCCTCATGGGTCTCCAAATGGATAGAACATTCCTCTATCCCATCTACAAGGGCTTGAAGAATGATGCAAGCCCTCCCATTGTCTCTCATGGTGAGACACATCCTCATATGTGCCTTGGATCAGCAACCAAGTGTGTGGTGCAAGAGTGGAGCCGATTGGGCAAGTTGGTCCAGGTGCATCGTCATCGTCCAATAGGTGGAACATGAGCAAGGAATAAGTGGAATTGAAGAATCCCATGAAGTGGATATCTTCTCCCTATTGTGGTGGAGACCCTTGGCTCTCAACGCTCACCCTACAAATTCTAATATGATCCTCTGGAGGGCTTGGACTCTGTATAGGGAGACCAAACCCCAAACGAAGACCCACTTGCAACCTTGTATAAGATCCAATGCATCCCCTCACCTTCCAATACAACCAAACATTAGTGCAATGGGGTAAATGAGCTTACAAACCATGGATCCAAGTGGACACTTTCTAGTGGCATGGCCTTCCATAGTGGGCTTTAGAACGTACAAGTGTCTCCAAGTTCAAGAAGAAGGTTAACTAAGGAACTTATTAAGTGGTTTCAACCTCTAAGGTGGGGTGACATGTCCATGGTACATCCATCAAATGGCAGGTGGTATGTGAAATAATGATGGAATGGAGTGGGGCATTAGGAGAAGGCTCCAAGACATATGCCATAGTACAAGGGTAGCTAAAACAAGGGAAGCCCATAGTTAGGTACATGAATGTAGGAGGGAGCAATCGTGGTACATGATTTACCTCGACCATTGTTTTTCCACCCTTTTTCTTATGCCTTTGCTTTTTATATATTTTCCTTTTGTAACTGTTCGAGGCTCCAGGGGATGAGAGAATGATATGTAATATATAAAATGAATACCTCCTTAAGGTGGGGCAGTTCGTCGCCCACCAGGGGTCGGTACAATCATGGTTCTTTAATGATGTAAGGTGCCAATATGAGGGGCCCTAATAACCAGGGTGATGATCGCGATGATAGGGGTAGAGTTCATGTTTAGCTTTTTCCCATGTGCTAAATTTGTATGTCCCGACCATCTCTTGCATTTTATGGTACATTTCCTATTGAGAGTTACCAAATTATGCTTTTTCTTTTCCTTTAGCTGCATCAACCTCTAGGTCATCATTTTAGGCCCAACCTAGAGTGTGGACAAGGGGAAGGGGAGGCTAATTCCTTATGGACCCAATGGACAAATGTGGACCCAGATGGGAAATATGGTGAATGGGGTTATAACGAGTAGGGGCAAGTGATGTCTATGGTGTCAGGAAGTGGGACCATCCAACAAAAATCAGGTTTTCCCATGTAGTGCCACCCCCAAATCTAGTAGCCAATAAAGGAGATCCCACAAGACTAGGATACAAGGTTAACCGTCAAATTGGAAAAAGGAGACAAGAGTACAAACCAAGCCCACTCTTTCTGCCAAATCCCCACATTAATCCATGCCTAGAAGTGTCCATGATAAGTAAACAAAACTACCCAACTACATAATGAAATTCCATACCTCTAGGGTTTGAAGGCCCACCTTCAAACACACGATCATAATAGATGGGTGAGGGAGCATATGGCTAGCTAAGGTGGCAAAGATAGTGGCATATCGAGCTAACTCGTGGCTACAAGGGGTTCTTATCTTCCGGTTGAGGACCATCTAGGAGAAAACAATTCTCCTATGGATACTACCCACAGGTGGTGGGTAACAAAGCCCAACTCTCAAATTCAACATCCATATGGTCTTTGGAAAGCTTATTTCTTTTTCTGTAGAACTAAATTTTGCATCTTCAGTGTCTCATCCTTCACTTCAAAGGAAAATTGTTTTTGGTAAACAAGAGTTGCCTTCGTGGTATCCTTGTGGGCTTTGGTTATACATTGAGGAGGCTTCTCGGAAATGAAATTTCGGGCATTTTGCTTAGACCTCCATATGAACCCCCTTTTATTGGACTTTTGACCGATGTCATTACTTGTTTTTTACTTTGTTAAATGTAAAAACATGATAGGAACGGTGAAAGGGAGTCAATGAAAAGGGAGAAAATAAAGAGTTAGTGCACAAGAGGGGAGGATTAAGGCCTAGGAGGAGTTATAACATGGAAAAAACTAATATGCCATTCTTAATCTCAACAATTTGCATATGTGATGCATAAATTATAGAACTAAGAAAGGTTGAGCCATGTAGCAAGTATTAAGTCTAGCTAACTTCAAACTTGGGCAAGAGACCATCACCACTACTGAATCCAATCACCCCACACCCTTCCATTGACCTTTTGTTTTTGCAATTTGAGAGGGCTAGAAGAACCAAAGCCTTATTTATTACATGATAATGTTTGAGGTCAGTATGTAAGCATAATTACGTTAGAAATTGAAAGATTGATGAGATTGCTTTGCATTGATACCCCCTATCCTCCTACTCCTCCATAACACTACACCTCAAACACTAATTTTCATGTGCATTGGACTCCTTGAGAAATGTAGGGCTTTTCCTTTTCTTAGTAGATGACATCCCATCTAGAGGAAGGAAATATAGAAAATGGGAAAACAATATATGTAGAAAAAAGGGAAATTTAAGATGAAATCCTATAATTACCATCCTCGAAAAAGGGAAATTTGAGATAAAACCATGTATACATGTCTACTTACTCACCTCGCTTTCCTAAAAAAAAAACTCTAGAATGATATAAGAAAATTAAGTGCAAGAAAGTACATCATTAAACATATACAATTTTTTGCACTGAGAGATGCTCTATAACCCAGTTGTACATTAAAAAATGAAAATAAAAACAAAGTGGCTTAATTAAATAATAATAATAATAATAAAGACAAGTCATGTCATGTGCACATATATTAATGCAATTCACTTGGTAGAGCACATAGAAGGCCTTGGGACAAAGCTTGGATATTGCCGAAGTGAGCTTATGAAATAGAAAACATTTGAGGTGGATGAAATATACCTCTATCTATATGCACAAATGTTCAAATACTCTACTATTTTTTAGTATATATCTTACAACTATATTACACACATTAACTCTATTCAAGTTTCTTTCGAGGTTACAAATTGTTATATTCTCTATAACTAGAAAAGTGCTCGAATAACACTCTCCCCTTGAGTACTTATATTGCATCTACAATACATACATTAATTATTTTAGGGTTCCTCCAACTTATGCATCGTGGAGGGGAATATTAATGAGTTTCATTCTAGGCAACTATAATAGTATTGAATATCACTATCCCTTCAAGTACTTATCTCTCTCTCTCACACACACACATGGAATGAAAGCACGTGAAATAGGGAGTACTTCCCCACATTTCGTGGATGGTAAACTGGGTAAATTGTCGGCCCTGATTACGGAGCCTCACCCCAAGGGAACTGAAGAGACTAAAACTAGTAATCAACAACAACTAGCAACAATATCAAAGCACTAACCCAACCCTTGGGGTTAGTACTTATCTTATATATATACATAGGTTAATATTTTCAAGTTTCTTTTTAGCTTATGCATTGATGAATAAGAAATATTTGAAAATTTAAAAACTATTAATGCTAGAATATTGATAGATATCATTCCCACACAAATCTCTCTAATATGAACAACCAAAAATTACGCATTTTTATTGCAATAAATATTCTATTTATTATAACTAAAAATAACAAAATTAAATTAAAAAATAAAATAACCGTCTCTAACAACTAGACGATTTGCACATATTTATAAGAAATATCAAATGTGTTATTTTCATAGAAATTTTATTTCTTACCAATAAAACTAACTAAAAAAAATATATATTTCTAACCATTAAAAGTTTCACCCAAAATTATAGAACATATCAAATTTAAAAAAAACAATAATAATAATAAATAAATAAATAATATACATTAAAACTTATTATAAATTATAATGAATATAAATATTGATATGTTTTAAATTTTATTTAAAACAAATTCAATACCCATCCCAATAATTTCACTTACTTATTAAGCCCCAAGGGTTAGCTCAACTGGTCAAATAAGTGCCTCGCCATTCGGGAGGTCATAGGGTCAATTCTCCCCAAAGCCCTTGGGGTTAGGCCTAGCTATTGGCCGCGGGGCTTGATACCCTTGATCAAGCTCAGATATTTCCATGGACGTAGTAGCCACCCAATGACCACGGGTGTCCGTGAACCACCAGAAAAAGAAAAAGAATAAAAATAAAATAAAAATTCCGCTTACTTATTATGTGCTATAATAATTATAGTGTCGTTATTTTGACTGACTCAAAAAATCAGAAAATCGAACACCAGACCATCCGTTGGGAATATCTCACTTTCCCAGAACACTGGGTCGTTTCAAATCCCAAGCCTCATGCTTTGAGGAAAATAACTTCTGCAGATATCCAAGAAAATCAATCCTATGTCGTCCTATCTTTTCCTAGAAGATCCACACCGCAGAAGAATTGAAGAAGCCCACAGAAGCTCATCATACTACCATGATCCAAGCATTGTAGATACCGCCTGTTCCAGTTTTGTTTTAAATCATTGCTGCCATATTTCATTATTTGAATTTGCATAGAGTGTAATTTTTTCTTCATTAGAAGTAAAATGTCCTGAGTGTTAGTCATCTGTAAATCTAAGCACTCTTGCTAAGTTGGCTATACATGAGAACCATCATCCTCGAACTGGTGAAGCACCTCCTTCCACATCCATAAATCCATGTCCAAACCCGAAATGTACAGATATATCATTTCCACACAAGTCTGACCATGTTCTCATGATGCATGAACTACCTACTCTAGAAGATCCAAGGCTGACAGAAATGTTCAGTAAAATGGGGCCAGGCAACATGCCTAGATATGGCCTAGGATATCTAGAACAGATGAATGACCTTATTCCAGAGTCTAGATTTTGACCTTTACCATTTGACTGTAAAAATCCCTCTATACCAAAGATGCATAAATTCTTTACCTTAATGGATGGTTGCAGAAAGACCAAAATAGAATCTCAGTGGATGAAAGAAATGTTGAATTGGGATATCTACACTCACCCTGAGGCAGAACAATTTGGTCTCAATAATACAGTTGAAGAAAAAATAAAGTTGTCTCAGGAATGGAAAAGGTATATGGATAAAACAAATTCTTGGATGTCTTTCTATGTTTGGAAAAGAAATGTTGAGTCAGAAAATGTATTGATGACTGGTACACCATCCTCCTCATCAGCCAAGCATTCTTGGACTACTTTAGATGGTAGTAAATTAGAAACATCATCTACGTTCCCTCCATACAAAGGTATCATCCTTGGGGGAAATCAGAACATTGTAAAGGCCACTCCTTTAGTCCTTAAAGATGACCATGCACTGGGTATAGATGGAAGAATACAAAAAGCTAGTGAACAAATTAACTGGACAAATACTGCAGTCAAAGGGCTTGAATTGAGTGTAGCAAAATTAGTTGAAATAAAAGAACAGTTTGACACTGTTCAAGTTTCTCTTAATGATGTAAATAAGTGTCTTAATGATGTATAGTACTCATCTTCTGTTGTAAGATCTTATGTAAAAGAATCTCTCAATAAGATTGAAGAAGTAGAAGAAAATATGGTAGACCACATTGGTACTACTAAGGGATTGTTAACAGACTTAATAGAAAAAGTTGACAAATGAGTCTGTCAAAGACAGATAAACCAGTCCCTACTTCTTTCTTATGCAAGAGAAATGTACAAATACAGAATCCTGTCAAACCTATTGACAGATTCCCAAAGTTGTTTCCAAAAGAAATAGCTCAGACCTCCTCAGATAAATCTGAAGCCACAAAACAGATTTCAATAGCCTCCTTATTTAAAGAAGAGAAAGAATTAGAATCTCAAATTCCCATATATGAACCACTAGAAAGTAAGTTCCATAAATATCCAGCTCCTGACTTGGATGGAAAAGGAAAAATTCCATAAACACACACATTCTTCCCTGAATCACACAGAGAATGGAATATTGATAATCTTAATGTTGGACAGATCAGACAACTGATCGACATGATGTTCACAGAGTACAAATTAATGTGTCTCAAAGGGAAGAATGAAGTTGAAGCTTATAAAACTATCATTCAGTGTTTTATTGGAACACTTCTTATATGGTGGGAGACTGAATCATCTCCAGCTTTACTAGTAAAAATGGAGAATGAAATACTCAAAGATGAAGCAGGTGATATTATACACAATTCAGATGGGACAATGCAGAGAAATATGATTGAAGCTCTAACTTCTATGATCTTAGAACACTGATGTGGTTCTGAGACAGAGATTGCTGACAAGCATGAGGTCATACTCATGAACCTCAATTGTAATAATATGTCACAATTTGAAGACTTTCATCGGGATTGGATGCAGAGAATATATGAGATGAAAGATTCAAAAAAATTGCTATGGAAATAGGTATATCTTGCAGCTTTGCCTTCCAGATTTGTTGATTATATCATACTGCAAGAAGTATTTCAATTACTATTTGAATCATATACCTGGGGAGAAATTTATTCTCTCATCATCAAAGCATTTGTCAGTCTGTGTACTAGCTTTAAGGTAAATAGATCCTTAGACAAATTATCAAGGCTTCCAGATAGTAAATCTATTTGTAGTAGATATGGTCTAACCATTGATGATCCTTTAGTTAGAAGGAGAAAAACTAAAAAGAAAGCCAAGAAAGAACACAAACAGGCTGCCAAATATCACAAAGGCATAAAATAGGTCTCAAATAGACCCAAGGCTTCTTGAAGGCCCAAAAAGGGATATTACAGATATGTCCCTAGAACACATTACTACAAGCCTTGTATATAGCCTTCTGATATACACTTGCATACCTCCAAACAGGAGAAATGGAATAAGCTTACATGTTGGCTTTGTGGTAAGACTGGAAACACTTCAAATAAATGTCTAGTAGGAGAAGAGTCGAAGAAAAACAGAGGTAAGAAATCTCAATCTCTGTTCAAACGAGGAAAGACTATCAAAACAAAGACCCAAATACAATGTACGAAATGTGGGTCAAAAGGTCATGCAACAAATCACTGTCCTAATTTCGTGATCAAAGAACAAATCCAACAACAATAGCTAGAAGAATCATCTGCTAATTCATATAGCTCCTCTTTTGATTCTTCATCCATAGAAGAATTAAATACTTATATGCAACCTTGTGATTGCTCAGAGTCAGAAAATTGTGAATGTCATAATTATTCTGACTTTGATTCAGATGCTTAAAGTGAATCCTCCATCGAGGAAACTTATGCAACACCACAGAAAGAAAAAGTGTTGATGGTCCAGACAAAAGAAGAAGAGATGAAAATCCTTTCCCAAATACGCACCTTGGAAGAAGGCGAAATGAAGAGTAGACTCACAAAAGCATTTATGGACCAGCTTCGTTCTTCCAGTTCTTCCAAAAATTATGCTAAAAAACCATTGTTCATGGACGCCTCCTTTGCACGAAACACCAAGTCTTTTTAGAAGCACCAACTGCAGGATAAGGTTCACTCACTCACCTTGGGGGAGGTAAGCAGAGAAATACATAATCTCAAAACTAAAATCTCTGTTTTAAAGTCTAAAATGGCCGAATTAGAAAAAGGAAAACAACCTATAGAAACAAATGCAAATGAAGGGAATGCCATAACTAACTTCAAAGAGCCAAAAGTTGAGATCATTGAAGGAAAGAAAGATCCTATTTTAGGATTCGAAGAAATGCAAATTCTGGCCATTGAATATCAGCAACATCATGTACAGGTGAATATTTGCATACAAGGTGAAATGTTTTCTTTAACTGCACTACTGGACTCTGGTGCAGATGTAAATATATTAGACATGAAAGCTATCCCAACAAAATACTAGATCTCTGCAGAAAGAAAGGTGGTTGGTCTAGGAGACAAAACACTCAGGTATGAAGTACCAAAGGCCTCTATCTGTTTCGACCAACATTGTATAAAGCTAAAGTTTGCAGTTGCAGATATTCCAGTAGATTGTATTTTGGGCAATGTCTTTTTGGCCGCAGTTGAACCACATGGTTCAATAATACTGAAGGAAATAGAGTTGGCTATTTTGTCATTGTTCCAACTTCTAAAGGAAGTTAAAAAAGAATAGAGATGCCATACATCTTGTTGGGTAGCGGAGGTCCCGCGTAACTATTTTTGGGTTGAGAGCCTATAAGTTAGGATAAAAATATTGTAAAACTCCGAAATATGCAAAGCGCAAAATGCAAAAAGTCGAGTCAAAGGGTTGTCCACCCAAAGAAATGATATAGAATAATAGGGAGTTAGTTGGCCTACCCATGGTCCGTGGACCATGGGAATGTATAAATAGAGTGAGGCTCTAAGGGTAGAAAGCAATTTTTCGAAATTGGAATGAAACATAGTGCTATGGGTCTGTGAAGATTAGATGTGCATCTGTAAGTCCGAGTCGGGGATATTGGGTGGTAGATAGAGGCTCTGCAGTTGAGTGCACAGAGGCCTGGTAGAGTTCGCAACTGTGTGCGCGGACCCCTGCAGCTGAGTGCGCAAGGTAGATGTGGATGTATCGGTGATAAAGTGGAAATAAAAATAAGTTGATTCTGAAATACTGTGTTAAATCTGAACTATTGTGGATCTGCTTGATTTATAATTAATATCTTTGATGAACCTATATGCGAATGTTTATGTTCTGGGTTAAGGAAAATCTATATCTTTTATGAATGTGTGCACTGGTTACCTTGATTAAATGTTTGCTTAAAGACCCTCATAAGTAGATCTGATCTATTAAGTAATAGCGTTAAGGAGTAGCCCTGGTTCGGATCTATGTGGAAGCAAAGTAGCGCGAGGCCACTAACGGTGCGTGAAACCTCTAGACCACATCAAGACATCCCAAGGGTGTGGAAACCTGGGTCCAACACCCTCCCTTGCTACCTTGAGTGAGACCTCAGTCCGCGCTCCGCGGGCTGTTGCCGAAAGGGCCGATAGTTGTGGGATTTGTTTGGCTAATTACTTTGTCTGAACCTAGGTTAGGCCCATACAAGCCAACACATCTCTAATCCAAGAGTTTCTACTATGGTCCAGACAATTAAAGAATTGGACAAAGCTGAAGCTAAATTGACAGATCTCAAAGATCTGAAATCTACAATACAGGTAGAAGAGCAGCTAAAAAATCCTCTGATCAAAAGAAAAATTGCTGATCTCAAAAAGAGGATAGAAGATGATTGTTGTTTAAAAGAGCCAAATGCCTTCTAGCACATAAAGCAACACACAGTTGAATTGCCTTATAAAGCAGAATATACTGGGAAACCTTGTAAAAGTAGAGAAATCCAAATGAATAAGGAGTACAGAGAACTGTGTGAAAAAAGAAATCAAGCAGTTACTAGATCAGAAGCTTATCAGAGAATCTGATAGTCCATGGAATTGCTATGGATTTATGTAAACAAAAGGTCAGAGCAAATCAGGGGTATTCCAAGACTTGTGATAAATTATAAACCTTTAAACACTTTCCTTGTTGATAACACCTATCCTATTCCTCACAAAGGAGATCTTATAGGAAGGATAGCGGGAGTAAACGTATTTTCAAAATTTGATTTAAAATCAAGTTTCTGGTAGGTTGCCATTTCTGAGAAAGATAAATTCAAGACTGCTTTCAGCGTTCCCGCAGGACATTATGAATGGAATGTAATGCCTTTTGGTTTGAAACATGCTCCCTCAAAATTCAAAAAGGTGATGGATTCCATTTTTAAGCCGTATTTTGACTGGCTTTTGGTCTATATTGATGATATTTTAATCTTTTCCAAAAATATCCAAGATCACTTTAAATATGTATAGACATTTGTACAATTAGTCAAAAGAAATGGTTTGGTCTTGAGTAAAAAGAAGATAGAAGTATTTCAAACTTATGTAAAATTCCTTGGGCATACTATATTTAATGGCCAAATATCACTACAAAAACATGCCCTGGAATTTTCTAATAAATTTCCAGATGTCATCACTAATAAGACCCAACTTTAAAGGTTTTTGGGATGTCTCAACTATGTTAGCAATTTCTATCAAGACTATGCAAAAGACAGGAGCTTGTTGAATCAAAGATTGAAGAAAGAACCACCTCAGTGGTTAGAAGAACATACCAGAGCAGTCCGACAAATCAAGGCCAAGGTAAAAACACTCCCTATTTTGTATGTTGTTGATGATGATGCTTTCAAGATTGTTGAATCTTATGCCAGTGACATTGGATGGGGAGGCATCCTTAAACAAAGAAAGGAAGGAAGAGAGAAAATTGTTCAATTTGCTTCAGGAACGTGGAACCTTGCAAAACGAAACTATTCCACCATAGAAAAAGAAGTTAAAGCTGCGTGGAATTGTATAGATAAGTTTGAAGTCCATCTAGTTAACAAAAAGTTTATACTAAGGAACGATGCCCTGGCTTTAAAAAAAGTGTTAACCAAAGACATTAAAAATCCAAGAGAAGCTAAGTTCGCTAGATGGCAAGCCGTATTTGCCAATTTTGATTTTGAAGTCGAGCACATCAAAGGGGTAGAAAACTGTTTGCCAGATTTTCTTAGCAGAGAATATATCCAGCAACATGAACATGTGATGGTGATTGTTACAGAATGGGATCAAAGTCAAAAACAAGAAACCCTAAAAACAATCCCTGAAAATCATAGTTGATTTGAATATAGAGAAAATTGGAAGCCAACCTGGCAGTTGAGAAATACAAAAGTATTAGATGCGAACTTGCAAGCACATACAGATATTTTGCATCTAGTACCCGAAAGGAGAGTGTACCCTAAAGGTAGCAAATGGATCCATGACATGGTCTACACAAAAAGCAGAACATATGCACTCCTTGCTGAAGATGCCCTTAAAAGTGATTTCCACAACATCACTATGATCTGGTCCCATGGTGGAATTCAAAGTGGAATCTATAACAGATATATCAATATAAATTGCACTAGAAATCTTTCTTGGCCAACAATGACACGTAATGCAGCCTTATGGCCCGTAAATGATCCTAAGCTTATTTTTCCTGACACAGTCTATGACTTTGCAGGATATAAGAAGCTCTGGTGGGACATGCTAAATTTTGACGGAAAATATGAAACCCACTACACCAAATTAAAATTTGGGACAACTGGGATTATGCAAAGGAACCAACAATGTGAATGGTTCCAAAAATGGTGGACAGATTACGGGGTTAGTAGAACAGCTATTGATCCAATGTACCATGAGGCATACATGAGGCTAGGTTGCAACATATGTTTTGAACATAATTTACCCGATTGCTTTCGCTCTCCCTATAACATTGTTAAAGATATGATGCCACTCTCTGATAATGAAATCCTAAGAGAATATATGGGAATGCATTATGAATGGCTTGTCCTGACAAAAATAAAACATCAAGTTATTTTAAATAAACCCATGATTGTCAGGAGGATTTTTGCTAAAGCATGGGACGAAAACCTATACAAAAGATTTCGGTTACCCGAAATCACAGTCTTTTGAAGGTTCTCGTGGGCCTGTCCTTAAAAGGTTCCAATTTGTAATAATGATGTTCAGTCATGAGGACTATTCATGACCAATTTTCTCGTGGGCTTTTCTGTACAAAAGCATCCACATTGTAAAAATCTTGTTAGAATTTTTTCCGTGG
This sequence comes from Pinus taeda, assembly GCA_000404065.3. Lineage (NCBI taxonomy): Eukaryota > Viridiplantae > Streptophyta > Pinopsida > Pinales > Pinaceae > Pinus > Pinus taeda. Next base: position 44,708 of record APFE031043389.1, on the reverse strand, counting down.
GATTTCTGATGGACTGTTCGCTGGCAACATCTAATATGTGCACAACAATTTAAATACACACAAAAATTCTCCACGAACCAGGCTGTCATAAAACTAATAGACAGTGCGTGCAACAATTAAAATGATAAACCTAGCCCTGAAACTTAATTCTGGTGCGCGCGCCAGCAACTATAAATAAAACAAAACTGATCCACGAGCAGCCCAACGGTTTATCCACCCAGGTCCTCCAACCGCCTGAAGAATACACATTCCCAACTTATTAATAGCGCAGTATTTCTCCTCTCAACGATAGCGCCGGCTTATTAACACTATTGAAATCTTTATTCAACACATACAGCTGGGATTTCGCATGTGAGCCACGGTTCTGACTCTCCACGCTATCTTCCATTCTTACCTACGCCGCCACTGTCAATGGATTATATATTCCATGCAATTTTAATTCCACTCTAGACTATGCGCTCACCACTCCGCCATCGTCCCTCCGCTGCCTCAACACACAAATCTAAAGCTAACACCGATATAACTATGCAACAACGTTGGGTTTGTGAATTCACTGGTGATCGTATGTCTGTAAAGTAAGACACCACTTCTTGTATGATCAACCACTTATTGTATGATTAACACGAGTGCTCAATCCCAAGTGCCCATCACTCAAATCCTGTTCATAATGTATTCGTGCTTGCTGCTCCACTGCTTAACCCTTCCAACCTCTCCCGTCGGTCCATCTGCGAAAACTTATAATCAAATAAACCTATCAAATGCAAATCAATGCAACCATGACAGGCTGGAGGAGAACTTGACACATTAGTATGATACGTTGTATCAAGATGTGAGTTACTCTTGTAAATTAAAAGCATTAGACAAATTTCGGGGTTTAGTTACATGCTAAAATAAAACGTTTCATTTATCCTCCAACTGAATGCAATTCAATGAAACCATGTTAAAATAGAGCAATCCTCAAATTTTTCAGTGATTTTAATTATCCTTCTCAATATACATTTAGCGCGTAACATAACGGAGAGAGTTTTCATCAACAACTCTGGCCTCGCCTCCTCTCTGATGAGAGCTTTAGCTGCCTCATTCTTTTATAATGATAATAGATATGCTTTACATAATGATTGAAACATAAAAACTTCTACATGCAATGCATTCACCTAAAAAACATCTTGAGGCTTTATTCCGTCTTTTTTTTCCTGTTCTAAAAACAAGAAAAGCCTCCTTATCCCTTAATGACCCACATTCACTGCTTTTATGCCTAAAAGCACTCCTTATTTCCTATTTTTTCATTTATTTACTTTGGAAACATCACACTGACTTGTAACTTAGGAAAATAATTCTAGAATGCTTGACCACCTATGGCTATTATTTACAATAATTTCTCTTGGGCTGAATGCTCCTGCATCATTGAGAAGGGATCTGCACGGTTCAGATGAGCTGTGCTGCGCCAAGTGAGAAGGTCTAGGGTTAGGTATGGGTGCGCTGAAGCACCTAGAACGGATCAGGGAGAGGGGGGTGAGGCTGCACGAGCCCGGGGGAAAAAGAGAATGCGCAGGTCGAAGATTGAAAGACTGAACAGTCTGTGCCAGGGAGATGGGTGGTGAGGGAGAAGGTAGGGATTGCTGAGGGGGAGGTGGAGGGGTCTGCTGTGGGATAAAGGGCGAAGGGGAGTCGAAAGATGGGAAAGCCTGAATGCAGGATCCGAGGAGCTACAGAGTCACCGGAGAGAGGGGAGGGCACTCTAGGCCAGGGAGGTCCGCCACATCTATAGCCGGGTGTTGTTGTTTTCCAGAAAATGGCAAATTTTGCTTCTTCAGTTCGGCAGCTGTCATCCGACCCGGATTGTGCTGCCCGGGGCCCTCAACTGTTGAGGGCTTTCGAACCCAAATTTCCTGGTTCAACATGGAGTCCTCCTTGTAATCCACGAGGTCCTCAAGCACCATCTTGGCCGGTGTTGATCCTCAAACCCGGGGGGGGGGCAGGCAAAATGAACGGAGATGGCGGTAGTGAAGCGGATTAACCGGGGGGCGGTGAAGAACCACCGGAAGAGTCACCAATATGCTGTGAATATCACTGACAGTCACGACAGTAGAGGGCAGGTTCAATAAAAAAGCACCAAGACAAAAATCGCGGTCAGACCTGCAATGATAACCGTGTATCATTCTACGCCATAACTTATCCCTAGGGACTGTGTCAAATGCTTTTTTGAAGTCAACAAAGTAGCAAATATTTCTTCTTTGTCCTCCCAAACCTTTTCAACAATGTGTCTTAACGTGATTCCATGATCCACTGTAGAATAATTTAGCCTAAAACCTGCTTATCCTCTTGCCCTCTTTTCTTTTACTTCTGCCCACTTGCTAATTCTGTCTACTACCATGTTGCCGAGAAGATTTACAAACAAAGGATTGATCATAATTGTTCTATAGTTGGATGGATTATTAATGTCTCCACTTTTAAAAAGGGTTATTGCTAGGCTAGTTGTCCAGTCTCTTAGGAATCCTTACTGAATGATGTTGTTGAATATTTTCATGATGTGCGTGCAAGAGCATTCATTTCCCATTTTAGATACTCTGCTTGAAGTTCAACCAAGTCCTTTGCCTTTCCTGTTTTCAGCTTCTCAATTCCATTCTCCACCTCCTGTAATGTGAAGAGCTTTGAATTTGTGTTGATCCTAGGGGGGACTCCACCTCAAATTCTTTCTCGTAGAGTTTCCTTGCATATTCAAACCATTGATTGGTTGTAATATTATTTTCAATTTGCTTCTTCCTTGGTTGCAGTTCCTGCCAGAAAAGCTTTGGATTACTCTTGCTTAAATATATTAACTCTTCTCTCCTTGTTTGCATGAACTCATCTTTTTTCCTTTTTAGCATATGCTTATATAACTTTACATTCATCTTCTCTTTCCCTACCTTTTTCAAGGTTCTCCTTGCCATTTTGCATTCCTCATCAAACCAAGCATTTATAGGAAAGCAATTTGATTTTGATTTTTTTTTTTTTTTTTCTCTTTTGCACTTCTCAAGTGCACTTTGGATTATATTTGTTAACTCATGGCTGCTGAAGCATTTGAAACCAATTTTCTCTTTCTGAATTAATCTCTCTAACATTGTCTTGAAGATAGTACCATTTTCTTGTGTTATAAGAATTTTGCCCCTTGATAGTGATTGTTGAGAGCATTGGGTTTTCCTCCTATGCTTCCTTTCTTCTAACCATGATAACCTTATAAAAATTGGGTTATGTTATGATTTTAAGTCCCAAATATGCTCTCCAATACTAACTTCATCTATGTTTTATATTAAGCTTTGTGAACACATCACAAAGTCAATGACAATTGCCCCATTGTATATGTTGCAAGTGAAGTTCCCAGACCTTTTCCATCTATCTAGACCATTGCAAATAATTAAGTTGAAAGCCTCACATAGTGTAAGCAACTCATCTCCAAATGATTTCTAACTTTGTCATCTTTTGAACACCTCACCCACTGGGGATTCTCCTCTTCAGTGAGCCAAATAGGATTGTTATCCTCTTTGCAACAAAGGATGCTAGCTTGATTATTTGTTGTACTAGCATTGAAATCTCCCACTAAAAGAACTTCTCCCTACTGAGAGTATGCGACAATATCTTGTTTTAAAGCTGCATATGGATCCTTGCTGTGAAGCCCCTTATTTTTGTAAGTTTTTGAGACTTGAGGGGCAAAATAACATGCTGCAATTCTTATGTGATTCTCATTCTCTGATGTTTTCAACCATAAATATTGTTAATTTTCATCTTCTTTAATTAACTGAATGTGACGACCTTCTTTTTCTTTCACTAAAACTAGTATTCCCCCATATCCTTTGCCATTTTCTGCTACCTTGTTCCAAACTTCCAACTTCAAATAACCGTCAAACACAAGAGTTTTGCAACCATCGTGCTCATGAGTTTCCATGAGACAAATTATGTCTCTACCTTCCACAATAGGCCATAACCCAGGTCCCTCCTCCAAGGGTAACCTCTACAATTCCAAAAAACTAAACTTATGTAGACCTGTGTAGGATTTGAGTGCTATGCAATTTGGCACATAAGACTCAAATTTGAGTCTTCACCCCTTTTTGTCCATGCTACTCTTGTTGTTTTCGTCTCTATTATTGAATTCTCTGTTTTTTCTTTACTTTCAGCTTGCTGCCCTAATTTGCCTGGAGGCCCAAACACTGCAATAACGACTTGCCCATTGTACAATCATGCCCTTTTCCCTTCATTTCTTGCTATTCTAATTTTCTCCACTTCATCCCTTCTCTCCTCTTGTTGTTTTTTGGTTAAATCTTCATTGAGGAAGAAGTATGGGCCTTTCAAGAGTTTCTTTTTGCCCAAACGCTGTTGTTTTTCTTGTATGCTTTCCATGGTGACTTTTATGGGTCGAGGCCTCTCTTCACATATCCTCCCAACCCTTCTTGATTGGCAAATTTTCCCTTTCCAATATAGTTTCTCTTTTAGAAAGTCTCTTGTCAAATTGAGAGTACTTTCATTCTCCCCATAATCTCTTATTCCCCTGATAATAAAGTTTGTTTTCCTGTCATGTCTTTCTTTTTATTCTATTTCCTGTGCTCTGCGATCACTTGCATCTTCTTTTTCCTCTGTCCTTATGTAACCATTAGCGTCTTTAGCTCTAGCTTTGATTTCTTTTGGACTATCTTTCCCACTGTTCATTTTTGCCTTCTCTTTGGAAATATCTATTTGCTGAGATACCCATGTATCTACCTGATTTCGTTTAGAAATCATCACATCTTTGTTTGTTGTTATTACTTCTTTCATGTTTTTCCATTCTTGTTTTCCTGTCTCTAGAGCCTCTTATAACATTGTTACCTGTTCTTTTAAAATTCTATTACCTTCCATTAGACATTGGTTTGCAACTATGATCTCTGAAATTTTGCAGTCTCTTTCCTGTTCTCTGGCTTCCAAAATCTCCAGCCTTGTTCTGACCTTCATCAATTCTTGGACATATAGATCTGATGACCAAGTAAGAGGTGTAGATATGGGACTATAAACGATTGATTCTTCTTTATTTTTGTTTCTCTTATTTATTTTCTTTTTCTTTCTCTTGATCTTGATCGATTTTCTTCTCAGTTGTCCCCATTTAAGGCGAGCAATCCTACACCTTAAAATTCCCTCATACTACTTTGCATTTACCCAAGTCCACCTTCCTGTTTTGTCCATTGAAGCAATTTTGACTTGACCCAAATGATTTGTTTCCACAAAATCTGAAATTTCCTTGCTCTTTACGCCTTGGCTCTTCTGAGCGTTTTCCATGTTCTGAATGTTTACTTATCTAGAAGTTAACTGCCTCACTGCTCTGTGCTCACGAAACCCTGTTCACGCTGCCTGTTACCATCATTCTTATAGGATCTGCCTGTTACCTACATTCAAAGAACTTGATGAAGAATATTATTTGAGTAAACCAACTTTGCAAGGCCGAATGAGAAAGTCTTTGAGTGTATCAGACAAGGCTGCTAACAACAAAAGGCAACTAGAACTAGAAGGGCCCTATCCTTCCCCATTTTCTCGCTGGCCTGTAGGGAACGTTTGTTGGAGAGTGAGATTGTATATTCCTGCTAAAAGGAGTCCTGAGCTGTAAAGCGACAAATTCTTTACTTGACTGTATAATTCCACAATCTGAATCAACAAACTTTTTGTTTTAAAATTGAAATAGTTTGAGCTCGTTCTGCCTGAGAATCTCTGTATTTTCTCATTCAAAGGACAGAATATGCAGACATTTTAGAAATCAAAAAACATAGTCTCATCCAGAAATGGAGGTTGGATTCATCCATAAGACAAGTAGATGAGGCTTGACTACAACAACCCATGTACATTCCTAAACTCGAACGAATCATAGAGGGGGGTGATGATCCATAAATGGAGGTATGATATATATGGCATAGCGAAACCAATGGACGTGCATGTGGGCCATACAAAATGTGGCCACGGTATATTATAGTTCACATTTATATACAAGTCACCGATTTTACAAATAGTATACCATATTTATATAGGGTTACAACAAGGTTTTTAACATATGGTTTGTTATGTAAATTAAAATGCCATTTATATATGTGTTGGGCTGCAACCTGGGGTGTGAACCCTCCAAGCTTATATATACAAAACAAATTGCCATTGTGCCACAGAAGTGTGTGTTTGTATAAAAAAGTTGAGCCTTTGTAATTTTGTAGTGTGTTATTATTGTTTATGTGATAAGTCATAGAAATTTTTATCCTTTTGGAGAATTTTGGAAAGGAGAGTTTTTTGTGAGGGTTTATTTTTTATTTTTTTTTTTTATTTTTATTTTAATTTTTATTTATTTTTTATTTATTTTTTTTTTTTTTTTAATTTTTATTTTTATTTTTATATATATATATATATATATATATATATTTAATTTAATTTAATTTTAATTTAATTTATTTATTTATTTATTTATTTATTAATTATTATTATTATTATTATTATTATTATTATTATTTTTTTTTTTTTTTTTTTTTTTTTTTGTGACGCTATAAAGTAGAGCGTAAGCTTAGAGATTGAGGAATCAATTATTATTATTATTATTTATTTATTTTTTTTATTTTTTTTATTTTTTTATTTTTTTTATTTATTTTTTTGTGACGCTATAATTAGAGCGTAAGCTTTAGAGATTGAGGAATCAATGTAATTGGAGTTATTTGCATCATAATTGAAGATGCCACTTGGAGGTGCAGCTCACACTTGGTGAACTCTATTATCAATCTCGTTTGTGTTCTTTTATGTTATTTGTAGTTGTTTCTCTATGTTATTGTTTTTTTAATAGTCTTTTGTCAATCTTGGTATTTCACATTCTATTTAAGCCCGATAAATCATAAGCTTGCGATAAATGATCCTAATCAAGTTTGGTATCAAAGCATGTTGAGCTAGTTTGATTTTGGTTTTTGAGTGTGAATGATTACTAGGTCTAAGCTTAAGAAGGAAGAAGGTGAAATTGAATCTTGTAATATTGAAATTTGTTAAAGGAACTTCACTCAAAGAGGAGAGATGGATTCACTAGGATGAGAAAATCTTTTTAAATCAGAATCAAATTTTCTCAAGGTATTCGCTACATTGCAGTCAAAGGTGGAAGAGCTCTATAAAGAAAAAGAGCTCCAGAAAGGAGAAGGCACCAATCAAGTAAAGAATGAGGGTGATCAACCCCTCTTCCTCCATATTATCCTCCTCCTTCAAGACTTATGTCTCCTCCTCATTCTTCACCTCCTTCTTCTTTGTCTTCATTGCCATCTCCTCATAAGAGGATTGCTTCGAAGAAGCCATTGTTGAAGTTGGATGTTAAGTTCGAATTACCATTGTATAATGGTGAGCTTAATGCATAATGATTGGATAATTGGATTCGACATATAGAAGTTTATTTCCATATTCATCATATTGCTTAAGATGAGGTAAAGATACAATTGTCCTCTCTTCGACTTGAAGGTGTAACACAGTTTTGGTGGGAAAGTAAACTTTGAGAAGGCAGTAAAAAGAATGGCATGCTCCTTTTTTCATCGTTGAAATTCACTACTGCATTAAACAAGTATTATTTGTTAGCTTATACTCATAAAGAAATTATGGAATGACGAAATTTGAGACAAGGAAAATGACAAAGTGTGCAAAGTTTTACTGAAGAATTTAGGAAGAAAGCATTAACTTTGAATATTCCATTAGATTCACCAGAGAAACTTTTGAAATATGTTGGTGCATTACATAGTTATCTTTGCCATACTCTTATTTTATTTAATCCCACTAATTTGGATGAAGTATGTGTCCAAGCTACTCATATAGAGTCCAGGGGAAAGAGTGCGCAAAATGATTTCGCGAAGAAGCAACCATCCAAGTTTGCTGAAGGAAAATCTAATGGAAAGAGGAAAAGCAAGAAAGTTGCGTTGGTGAAGAAAGAAGAGGCAAAGGCAACATGCTGTCATTGTAAGAAGGAAGGGTATGACGATGCCCGCTATTGGAAGCTAAATCCAGAACAAAGGCCTAAGAGGAGGTTTGGAGGTAAAGGAAAGCAAATTATTGCGACAATGTAGCAAGATTTGGGATTTGATTCAGGGGATGAAACTCAGGTCACAGTTGTTGGAGTATAAGTTAAAGCATCTGCTCATGGTAGTTTTAGTTCTTTTATTTTGTCTCCTAGTGTTGAAAGCAAAAGAAGCAAGCTTTTTCATGTAAGGGTGATTAGTAAGGATACGAAAGTAGAAACTCTTTTTTGATATCGGTTCCCAAGTTAATTTGACATCTGAGGCACTTATCAAGAAGTTGGGATTAGAAACAAAACCCCTCAAGAAACTCTATCCTCTCGGTTGGGTTTGTGATAATGCAAATTTACAATTGACAAAGCAATGTAAACTTAGATTTGATATCACTTCAAAATTTATTGATAATGTTGAGTTAGATGTGGTTCCTCTTGATATTTGTGGAATTGTTTCGGGAAGCCCTTATTTGTATGGTAGGAAATTCGTATTCTTTAGACAAGAGAACAAATATCACCTCACCAAAGACGGGCTTGAGTATATTGTGACTAACTTATCACTTGTCAATGTAGGGCAAATGAAGTGACTCATTAATGCTAGCAAGAATTTTGTACTTTTGGTTGTGAAAGCAAAGGATATTGGAAAATATGATGCTTTTAAGGGTTGTGATCCATCTCATAAAGATGATTTGGTTAAACTTATTTCTAACTACAATGAGATTTTTTGGGAACCTCAAGGATTACCTCTTAAGAGGGAGATACAACATGAGATTCATCTACAAGAAGGTGCCCCTCTTCCTAATATTGGAATGTATAGGATGTTCGTGATTGAAAGTGCAGAGATTAATAAGCAAGTTTAAGAGTTGCTTGAGAAGGGAATCATCAGGCCTAATATCTATCCATGTGGATCACCCATTGCGATGGTATCGAATAAGGATGGTACGTAGTGAATGTGTGTTGATTTCATGTGTTAATAAGATCACAGTAAAGAATTGATATCCTCTTCCTCGTATTGATGATTTGATAGATCAATTGAAAGATGCAATTTACATTATTAAGATAAACTTGCAAAGTGGTTATCATCATATTCAAATTACAAAAGATGATGTTTGGAAAACTACTTTCAAAAGAAAGCAAAGGTTTGTTTGAATGGTTAGTGATGCCTTTGGGCTTTGCAACACCTCGACAACTTTTATGTGTGTAATGAATGATGTTTTTCATCCATTCATTGATGACTTTGTGATTGTCTATCTAGATGATATTCTAGTATTTAGAAAAACTTCGGATGAACATGTCAAGCATATTAGTGTGAAACATGTCTTTCAGTGGGGATATAAGCAGTAGAAAGCCTTTAATGCCTTGAAAGAAAATACCAGTACCACACCAATGTTAGCATTGCTAGACTTGCAACATTAGTTTGAGATAGAGACAAATGTGCAACATGCCTACAATTGAGCATTGCATTCATCTACACAAAGATATCCATTTGAAGTTTGTTTTGGGTACCTGATGAAGTCTCCATTTGATTTGGTTTTTGGGAAGGATGTTGATTCATATGAACAAAGAGATGAAGATAAGGCCCTAAAATTCATTCAAAAGATCTAGATGGTGTATCAAGCAGTGCAGGAACAATTGGAGAAGAGCCAAGCCCAATACAAGATTAGGCATGACAAACACAAGATGGATTGTCATTTCCAAGTTGCTGATTATGTTTGGTTTCATATCATTAGGGATAGGTTAACAAGTTAAGGTAAGAAGGTCAAGCCAATCCGGTATGGCCCATTTACTATTTTGGAGAAGATTGGCACTAATGCTTTCCTTATTCAATTATGAATGTGAATAATTTGAAACTATATGAGTCACTGATTATCATAGATCAGGATGAGAGTGTTCAAGTTCCTTCCATTGACGATTTTTCTCCTAAGTATCTGGATAAGTTGTAGGAAGATGTCATTCTAGACATGAGGATGGGGACTTCTTATTATGGAGATGTGGAATATCTTCGAGTGGGTCTTAAGGGAATGAATCCAAGCAAGGCATGGTGGATTGCGATAGGGAAAGTGAGGGAGAAATACCATCACCTATTTGCTGAGTAGTTTATATTTTGGTGGTCTAAAAGCTTCCAGTTGGGAGGATTGATCTAGGAGGATCCAAGATGGCCTAAAATTAAAATTCCCTAAAATTCGAGGGAAATAGTGTTAAGTCAAAGAGCTTGACGGGATGATTCCAATGCAACTTGAATCGTGTTAATCTGAGCTTGTATGAGAAAGTTATTGCATTTTGAAGTTTTATGGCAACAGGTAAAAAAAAGTCAACCTACCATGAGACACGATAGCTTCTCAGGGTGACATGTGGCAAGACCTATGAATGTCATGTCGCAGTGATTGAAAGTGATGCGCTAGTGACTAAATAGTGACATGTGGCAATACCTAGTGTTGACATGTGGCGTTAAAAGCTGAATGATTGGACACATATGTGGCTAACAGGGTGATAAGTGGTCCAATCTGGTGGTGCCATGTGGCACTGTGAATGCCAAAATGGTTGGGTGCCTTGTGGTACTATGAATGCCAAAATATGGGTTTAGCTCAACCAATCGGCACCAACAGGATTGAAATGAAATTAAATGGCTTTTAATGATGTCCACGAGACCAAAAAAGTGAATTGATTTGAATGCAAGACATCTAAGCAAGCGACCAATGATTCCACCAATGAGCTGCACCATGATCGTTTATATATATATATAACTTGGATCATATTTTCATGTCTAAAATGGGGAGGTCGCTGGCCACGACCTTGGTTTGGTCTTCATAATGACATCTAATTGTGACTTTTGTAAATGATGTAGTAAAATTATTTTTGTAAGCCTTGCTTCATGGGTTTCAAGAGCAAGTGATTTTATTTCAGGTGGCTCCCATTGAGAGCCTTATGATTTGTTATTAAGGTCAAAGAATTAATATCATTTATGAATAGCTCTTCTCGAGCATATGTAAATGTAATGAGTCAATAAAATGTCTATTAAAGCCCTCCAACGACAAGAACAAACTCTCCTCTTCAAGTCAGCCTTGAATCAGAGAAAATAACTCATGTTGTCTCACTCAAAGAGACATATCCATTTAGATGGTAAGGTCAGCTTAATATATCGTTGAACAACTATATATATGAGGCTAGGTTCCTCGCAGAAGAACAAAAAACAATCTTCGCGTATCTCTCTGAAATTCGGGTGAACATAAAAGTAGCAAGTTCGTATAATTTCGGTGAAGAGTAAAGTATTAGAATCTTTGTTCAGGGATATTTTTAGGTGCCATATCATAATGTAGAGTTTGGTTGAATAAGGAAAAGGACAACAAGTTCTGAGTAGGGTGATCACAGTTAAGAGAAGCTCAGACCTCTCCCAGAAGTCGGATCACAGAACATAGGTTAAGTTAGATATCTCTCTGACTTAAGACAAACAATGGAATAGGTTGCAATCATAAGAAGAAGAAATAACTTCAGGTCTCTGTCTAGGGCTAAACACAGTTCAGATATATACATTAACAAGGTCAAAGAAAATGCAGTGATAAGTTTGGTGAAGAAGCGTGACAAGGGTGTTGTCTCACAGTCAAAGAGTTCAATGATGAATTCAAAAGATAAGCCTTTCAGTGCTGCTAAAGTGGTCACATTTAGGTGACATTTAATTTTTATGTCTTGGTATCATCTCTAATATATATACAACCCATCGAAGGCTGAAGTGGAAGAGAAGGAGTCAAGCAGAAGGTTGATTGTCAAGAGAGTTTGTGTCTTGTAGTGGAAGGGCTATTAGGTCAAGGGTCTTGGTATTCGTCAATTGGAATCTCTATAAGAAGAATTTGTGCCTATTTTCCTCTCAAAGAGTGAGAGGTTTTGGCCCTAGATCATAGCCTACATGTTGTGTCTTTTGTCTATTTATGTTCATGCATTGGTTACTGTTTGATGAAGAAGAACATTAATAATCTAACATGAAGAAGATATTAATACAAAGAAGTAAAAAGCATTCACAAGTAGTCACTAATGAAATAAAATCCCCTTATGTTAATTCCCTAGATTTCTCAACATGGTTTCGGAGCTAAGGTGTTGAAGTCAAAGAAAGGGCATCAAAGAGACATTCAAGAATCAAGTTTCAAGAAGGGCATCAAAACAAGTTGAAGGTTATCAAAGCAAAAGATCAAGATCTACATTGAAGAATCAAACCCTAGATCGAAGAAGTAGTCTACAATAGTAAGAGTTTTTGTTTCTATAGACATCATCAAAAGGACACAAAGACCCTCATCAATTTGTCTACAAGTCAAGATAGCTCGAAGGACTTTAAATATGAAGATCACATCATCTTGGAGAAAATTGAAACCCTAGAAGCATTTCTTATCTACACTATAAGAGAAATCAAAGTATATTGAAGGCGAGAAGGCATTGCCATCATTTTCAAGGTTATAAAGAAAGCAAGTATCCTCTCCTTGTCATTGAAGAAGTTCATCCATGGAAGCAACAAATCATTCTCATCAAAATGAGCAACCTTCTCTACTTAAGAAAGGCTTTTTCATTTGGAAGAAGATCATCCAAGAGGAAGCACTAATACATCTTCTTCAACCATCATCAAAGTGATCAAGGTGAAGATTTCATCTTCACTCGTCAAGTAAGTATTTTTAATTCTTTAATCAATTTGGTAAAATGAATTTGTGTTTGCAAGGAGATCTATAAGTTGGATAGGTCATCAAAATTCATTGCATGAAAAAGGAGGATAGACATAGTCCCCTAAAAAGGTGAAGTCATTGAACATGTTAAAAGGTCTCCTTTGAATTCATTGAAAGGGATTCTTATGAAAGATCCCCTCATATAGCAATATTGGAGACATCAAAGAGATGTATATGATAAAATTGTAAGAGTACTCTTTGAAGATGCAGGAAATAAGGTCACATGACTTAGATATGATCTACACAAAAAGTAAAGGTATCAAAGGATGAAGGATATCTTCATAAGATCTCATCTACACGATCTAGGAAAGAAGATAATCATCATTTATCTATAATGCACCAACTGATAATCAAGGTAACATATATCCATGGGATAAGAAAGTTACCTCATTCGACAACTTGTGATTTCTACACAAGATAGAAGAAGACAAGTTGAGGGCAAAAGTGTGGAAGGTTAAGGACTCAAACATTTGTTGGAAGGAAAGGAAGTTTGGAAAATTCCGGTTCTCAGAAAGAAAATAAAAGAATAACTGAATGTTATGGATGCAAAGACTATGAACATTACAGGAAAGATTGTCCTTAGCTTAATAAGTACAATAAAAATAAGGGTAGAGAAGAAGTCCATTTCACCGAAGAAGTGGAGGAAGTTGAAAGAAGAAGTCCAAGGAAGAGAAGCATTAGAAGCAAGAGCTCGTGACATCACCATATGATACATGACGGATGTTTGATGGTCAAAGGATATAGCTCTTGGTGCCTCATTGAAAAATCAAAGGAAGAAGTCATCCAAGACAAGTCTCATCATACATCAATTTAAAAGGGAAACATTTGTTGAATAAGGATATGCGAGATGGAATCCTCATTGAAGGATTCACCGATCTAGAAAGGAAGCAAGTGTTTCATCAGGAACTCCAACTTGTGAAGTTCATGGGACGTGATATGATGACATAAGAGATGAAGTAGATCAAGGGGTTGAAGATATTTTCAATCAAGGAAGCTGCAGAAAGAAGCCTAGATGACCTAAAGGTAAATAAGTTATGTATTCTTGTATTTAATATTATAAAGTCATGTCGTATGGTTGTAGGTAACAAGGATCACTACTTCTATTTTGAGAAGAATGATCAAAGAAAAGGAATCTCCTCCTATGAAAGAATGTTGGAAGGCATGATTCACACTAGATGAAATCAACATAATATGCCCTCATATGAAGTATGAGGTGGTTGAACACGATTGAGGAACTATGATTGGAAGCCCCTGGGAATGAAGCATGTGAGAAGGTCAGAAGAGATCGTGATAATATGCAATGAAGATAGAAAGCATTCAACATCCAAAGTACACGAGTATTTGACTTGAAGATCTCCTAGAAGGATGTGAAGGCTCTAATGGAAGTTGGAAAAAGATAGAGAGCCTTGACACTAAATATCTGTGGGAGATGTGTCAATATACATGTAGGATGCTGATACTTACATGAAGATGTCATGGTGAAAGATCATCACAAAGGTAACTCTAATTTGAAGTGTTCATTGATTATTTCTTTTTGAACTAACCTCTGGTTGGGCTTATGTAGGACTATGAAAGGGAATATATGTGAATGACTTCTAAGCAGACCATATAGAAGGATGTAATGTCCCTTCGAAAATATGGCATGAAAGTAGAATGACATGAAGCAAAGCCAGATGGAAAATGATATGGAATACTTTTTGATGAGTTGAGAAGATGAATAACTCATGGAAAAAAGTGATGGATGAGTTGTGCCCTATGTAGAAGTCCCAAAATATGAATACTCATTGACGAAGAAGAAATTCATGACATCGAAGGAAGGAGCTCTTCAAGTAGCTCGTTGTTCCATTATCTCAACATGAGAAGCTGTGATAGGTCCCCAGTTAAGAGGGAGCCTGAAAAGAAGTCTCTTACTTGGAAGAAACTTGGAAATTCCTAATCAGGGAGATAAGGTACATTCCTTTATGATAGGAATGAGTACATTCCTTTAATGGAATATATCCTCCTAGTTTGAAAAAGGAGAGATATACATGTCATTCTATTCTTCACCTGGGAAGACAGAATGTAGGATTGTGTAATCATTTGGAATCGGATGCTCTTTGAGGATGAGATAGGGCATCCAATAGTAAGAGTAGTTGTGGAGGACCGATATTCTTTGTGGGACTACGGAGTCCAGGAAAAGAATAGTCCCTATGGAGCATATTCTGAGTGAACCCAGGTGGGGTATGTTCCTAGAGATACAATGATGAGTATGTCTATAAATCATTGGTCTCGCTAACATTGTGCTATGATCTTGTGGAGAGATAGAGTTGTTAGTCAAGGCCTTGCTATAAAGCAATGTTGGTTGATATGATGCTATATAAATGAGTTACAAATCTAAATTCTTCTTATGAGAAATTATTCAGATTGAGAATGACAAAGTACCATTATGAATACCTCCCTAGTTGAGAGGGAGTGTTGAAAAGTGTAACTAGATTCAGTCTTCATAATGACATGTAATTATGACTTTTGTAAATGATGCAATAAAATTATTTTTGTAAGCCTTGCTTCACGGGTCTCATGAGCAAGTGATTTTATTTTAGATGGCTACCATTGAGAGCCTTAGGATTTGTTATTAAGGTCAAAGAATTAATGTCATGTATGAAGAGCTCTTCTCGAGCATATGTAAATATATATGAGTCAATAAAATGTCTAAGAAAACCCTCCAATGACAAGCACAAACTCTCCTCTTTAAGTTAGCCTTGAATAAGAGAAAATAACTCATGTCGACTCATTCAAGATGACATATCCATTAATATGGTAAGGTCAACTTAATAAATGGTTGAACATATATATATAGGAGGCTAGGCTCCTCACAGAAGAAGAAAAAATAGTCTTCACATCCCTCTCTGAAATTCGGGTGAACAAAACAGTAGCAAGTTCGGATAATTTCGGTGAAGAGTACAATATTCAGATCTTTGTTGGGGGGTATTTTCGGGTGTCATATCACAATGTACAGTTCGGTTGAATAAGGAAAAGGAAAACAAGTTCTGAGTAGGGTGATCACAATTAAGAGAAGCTTGGACCTCTCCTAAAAGTCTGATCACATAATAGAGGTTAAGTTAGATATCTCTCTGACTTCAGGCAGACAATGGAATAGGTTAATTTCATAAGAAGAAGAAATAACTTCGGGTGTCTGTCTAGGGATAAACACAGTTTGGATATATACAGTGACAAGGTCAAAGAAAATGCAGTGATAAGTTTGGTGAAGAAGCGTGACAAGGGTGTTGTCTAACAGTGAAATAATTCAGTGATGAATTCAGAAGATAAGCATTTCAGTGTTGCTACAGTGGTCACATTTAGGTGACGTTAAATTATTATGTCTTGGTATCATCTCTAATATATCTACAGCTCATCGAAGGTCAAAGTGGAAGAGAAGGAGTCAAGCAGAAGGCTGACTGTCAACAAATTTTGTGTCTTGTCGTGGAAGGGCTATTAGGTCAAGGGTCTTGGTCTTGGTAGTCGTCAATTGGAATCTCCATAAGAAGAATTTGTGCGGGTTTTCCTCTCAAGGAGTGAGAGGTTTTGGCCCTGGCTCATAACCTACATGTTGTGTCTCTTATCTATTTATGTTCATGCATTGGTTACTGTTTGAAGTAGAAGAACACTAATAATCTAATGTGAAGAAGATACTAATCCAAAGAAGTAAAAACCATTCACAAGTAGTCACTAATGAAAGAGAAATGCCCTTATGCTAATGCCCTAGATTTCTCAACACTTCGTATAGCCTCCAACAACGATTGGTTTACAAATGAGCACACGGTGGAATATTATATTACAAAGTATGGTTATATGATATGGAAAATGCATTAGTTAAATGTTGGGAAAGATTTACACATACAATATATCCACTAACGAATCCAACAACTGTGTCACATATGTTGTTACTAGGCTACAAAATTGGACATAACAACATGCACCGACGGGTTATGGTTAAGTTTAAATATATGCTATGACATATATAGCATAGCAAGACCAACGAATGTGCACGTGGGCCATACAAAATGTGGCCATGTTATATTATAGTTCACATTTATATACAAGGTGCTAAGTTTTCAAACGGTATACCATATTTATATATGGTTACAACAAGGTTTTTAACATATGGTTTGTTATTTAAAACAAAATTCCATTTATATATGTATTGGGCCACAACCTCCACGAGTTCAACCCTGGGATATGGACCCTCCAAGCCTATATATACAAAACGAACTGCCACAACGCGACACAAGGGTGCTTGTGTATAAAGGTTGAGCCCTTGTCATTTTGTAGTGTGAATATCATTGTTTATGTGATAAGTCATATAATTTTTGCCTTTTTGGAGAATTTTGAATGGAGAGTTTTTGTGAGGGGTTCGTAGTCCTTTTGTGAAGTTGCAGAGTAGAGTGCAAGCTTTGGAGATTGGCGAATTGATGTAATTGGAGTTATTTGCATCATAATTGAAGAGGCCACTCCATTGGAAGTGGACTCGGAGGCATAACCCATACTAGGTGAACTCCGTTATTAATCTCGTTTTTGTTATTTTATGTTATCTGCAATTGTTTCTTACTATTATTGTATTTTTAATAGCTTTTTGTCAAGCTTGGCATTTCACATTCTATTGAAGCTTGGTAAATAATAGGTTCGCAATAAAAGATCCCGATCATTCACCTATGGAGTGCAAGGTTAAAAAACCAAGACAAATAATATTTTCATTGTAAGGTTTAAATAAAATAAACTATTGTTAAGCTCAAGATGTTGAAGAAGCATCATTGCAAGGTTTAAATAAAATAAACTATTCTTAAGCTCAAGATGTTAAAGAAGCATGGAGTCTGTATGATACCTCCAAAAAGAAACTAGAAAATATAAAAAAAGAGTTATATGTCCTAAGTGGTAGATATCCAAAACACTATGGAAGCTCACATGAAACACTATCAACTTCTCTAGCTAACCAATCCTATATGGAAAACATTCAAATATGTTATTGTTGGGCTGTAGAATTTGATTGGGAGTGTTGGATATTTTAGCAATGCCAAGAGGTGGGAATCCAATTAAAATATTGTTAGCAAGAACCACAATAAAAGTAGGAGAGTTACCTAGACTTATTGGGGTTCCATATTGTAACATGTTGTTATTAAGGGATATGGCATCCAAATCCTTGTCAAATAGCTCCAATGGTAGAGGACCCTCAAATTTGTTGAACCTAATTGTATCCAAATACTTCATTGAAGACAGTGAGAGGATTGGTGTAGGAAAATATATTGTTGTGATTGAGATTAATCTCAAACAAAAGCCCAAGATTTACAAGATTGATAGGCATATTGATGAGTGGCAAATTTGGCATCTTTTTAGCACCCGTCCAATACCTTATTTCCATTTTTTTTCCCATTTCCATCTCATCTTAATACCTTTTTCATCCACAATGATGCATTTTTGGTGAAAGTATGATTATCCTCTTAATATGTCATTTAAGTGCTTATTCTTATGCATTTTCACGAAATTATGACCTTTCTATATTAACAGTGGTATACAAGAAAAAAATACTACAGAGGTAACTTACAAGCACAGTTGTTGCAACTCTCAAGTGAAGTTGTTGCAATTGCGCCTGAGTGTAGATGTTGCAACTTTAAGCTACAATCATAAGTGTTCCAACTTTGAGTTGCGATGAGCCCCAGTATTGCAACAAGAATGCTGCAACTCCTAAGGCTACCAACTTAAATTATCAACCTGGGGTTCATACAAACTTAAGAGGTGTCCGCACTATATGTGCAACATACAATGTTTCCTTATTTCATTGATATGATGTAATGGAGTGAATGTCATGAAATCAAAGCCTAAACTAATTGTAGAAATGGAAATGTTATTTTGAAAAGAAATTAATCCTAGGTAAGAACAAAAATTTGTAATTGAAATCCTAAGAGCATGAATTCAAATAAATAGGCCTAATCTATTCTGTAAAAAAACATGTTCTAATTGGTGTTCGTTCTTTATCAATAATGGATTTATAGCCTAGGGATTATGATTCAATCCTAAGAGACAAAAACCAAGCTTTTGGAGCAAATTTGGTCAATTTTACACATGCTACAGAAGTGCTACAGGCGAAACATAATTGCTACAAGAGGAGATAATTCACCGAATGACCAAGTAAATCAAATGAAAATGGGACGTGACAATTTTTTTTATTAAGAAATTGGAGAAAGTCCCTACATTATATCATCCTCCAAATCTTCATAATTTTCCTAATATTCTCACAATTTTCTACAAAAATAAATAATATTAGGCACAAATATGCAATTATCTCTAAACCTTCCTAATGAACATATTAACGTTAAAAAATATGTAATCTAATGCAAAAAATATAGGTTTAATGTGTTGAAGGATGGTGAGATGGGCCTTAATTTATGTCTAATTTGGAGGCCCATCAAGTTGATGTCACCATTGTTGCAACTTTGCATGCTACGATCCTCGCCTCATCATGTTGCGATTCTTGTCTCACCAGTGCTACAACTCTTGCATAGTATAATTGTTGCCTCTCAACATGATTATTGTTGTAACTCTCATTTAAGATCATTGCTGCAACTTTGGAGAAATTATGCTGCAACTTTGCGATAATTGTGCTAATGCATTAGTCAACCGAATAATCGTTGCCCATGGAATGGTCAGTTAATCGACAACCAGATACTATATGTACTCATATTTTAGTTGTAGTGTTATTTACGATTCATATTATTTCTAGAATTACTTTGTTTTCTTGTTGTTGCAACTCTGATATTTCATATTGCTACAACTCTATATTGTATGTTTATTGCTACAACTCAATCATTAATATTGTTATCAATTACAAACTATTTTTGATCGTGAGAATTATACAGTGATTTGTGGCTTAGGTCATTGTTACAAGTGCACGCCACATTTTAATACTATGTTCTCCAGAATGTGCTCAGTTTTCAATTTGGTTTAGTTTGATTATTCTATTTACAACATATGATTCATGGTTATGTTTCCTTCATAAATAGATCATGGTTTGATAGTTTGTGATTTGCTACATCAAATTGCACGTGCAATTGCATTTCTATTACAACAACCAATATTATCTTAATATTACAACAAGTCACATTTGATGCTTGTGTGATTTACTTTATACAAGTGTGATTTACTTTCCTACAATTTAGATTAAGAGCCATGCTCTTTACATCCCTGCAAAGTGCGATTTGATTGCAAGTGTGGTGTGGATTTCTCCTCGTGACTTGTAGAAGCATCTTAATATCTTGCCTTGTGACACACATTTAGATTACTACAACTACATATTGTACTAGTACATATGGTGCATGACAATTCACAAGTCCATATGAACTTTGGTTGATAGTTAAATGTACAAACTTTTGGTTGTCTTTTTGAACAATTAGAAAGGTAATTGAAAGGCATCTCATTTGTGGTGCCATTTCAATAGTGCAGTCATTATTTTTTTATTATTATCTAATTTTGGTTTTTGATTATTTGATTTAACAAAGAGGAATTTTTTTTAGCAGATTTAGACATGTGTAATATGCAGTGAAGACCATGCTACTGGCAAGTTTCCATCCATACTAGGACTAAAAAATGTACATTAAGAAGTTGAGGAGTCATAGCAGTTATCTCTCATTTCTCAAAAAATATGGTGGAAACCAAAGCCTTAAAGTATGGTCCAAGAGAAATCTCAATATTTTAATTCATATTGGACTAATCCTTCTATGTATCATCCTTCTCCTACATGGTGCTTCCATACCTAACCATGGATGGCTCCTCTACCCCCAATTCAACTTTGGCAACAAGTGTGGAGAAATCCCTCTTATGGAAGCCCTCAACAAGCCATAATACAACCTCGCATGCAATGTTTTCCCTCTCCACAAATGCAACCATATACATAAATCCCTCCTTGACCATAACTACTTGCACAATCCATTCCTAACTCTAATAACGACAAGATAGCCCAATCATCCCAAGTTGTTGCGATTTCAACTTATCCTACTTAACCAACTTACTCCATCTCCTCCCTAGACTTCCATGACATTCACTTAAGCTTAGGGAAGACTCTAACAAAAGAACATCCTCTTATACATATTGAAGATATCAACAAGGAATCTCCAACTGAAGAATCAAAACTGGTTCAATCTCCTTAGATAGAAATATTGTATCTGGAAAAACTAATTAACTAGCCCAAGTTTGATCTTTTAGGTGAGATTAAAAAAAGTGTGTGTTCATATATCGCAGTTTCAGGCAATCAAAGAAGTCCTTATCTATTCAAAAGTAGTAATGGAATTATGTCTAAGGAACTTGGTAGAAAGTGAAATGATTCTCAAACTATTCATGTCATGTTCAAGCTATCAAACCTATTGATGGGGGGGGGGGGGGGGAGGGAATTATCATGGCCAAATACTCAGACCCTGGAAACCCAATGGTTAATGTGAAAATCAACCATACCCTTATCCCAAATAGATTGATTGACCTCGCAACTACCATCAATGTTATGACTCAAAAAACCACGGAGTTCTTAGGAATTTTCAATCTTAGAATAATCCCCACTATATTATAACTTGCCAATAGATCGACTATCAAACTGGAGGGAATTTTGGAAGATGTAGTGATTTTGATCAATTCATGGGAATACCCCGCTGACTTTATGGTCATACAACCCAAATCCTCTCTTGGAGGATATCCTCTAATCCTATGAAGGCCATAGCTAGCTATTGGATATGGTTACGTTGATGACAGGTCAAGTAGCATGAACACGAACCCTCTTTTTTCGAAGATACAAAACCAACCCTATAGACTATAGAAATTAACCTAGTAAAAATGTTGAAAACCAATTGAGGTCTAACCAAGCAATAGAAGGAATGATTGATTGAAGTCATACATAGGCATAGTGATGCTTCCACTTAGGAATTCAATGATATGAGTGGATTCCATCCTAATCTATGCACTCATCATATCTTTATAAAGGAAGGATTAATACCCATTCACCAGCCTTAGTGGCGAATGAATCTGACACTAAGGGATATAGTTAAAGAGGAGTTGTAGAAACTATTACTAGTCAACTTTATCTATCCCATTTTTGACAGCTAGTGGGTATCCCCTCTTGTCATCATACCAAAGAAGAATGGTAAATGTAGAATCTATGTCGACTATCTGGAGCTTAACAAGGAAACACATAAAGACCATTTTCCCATTACCATTCATTGAATAGGTCTTGGGTACATTGGTAGGGAAGAAATATTTATATTTCCTCGAAAAATTCAATGGATATAGTCACATCCGAATTTCTTTAGAAGACCAAGATAATACTACATTCACTTGTCCTTGGGGAACATTTGCTTACCATGTTCTACACTTTGGGTTTTGCAATGCTCTAGCCACTTTCAAGTGAGTCATAATTGCAATCTTCTTTGATATACTTCATGACTGCATGGAAATATATATGGATGATTTCACAACATACGGTGATATATTTGATTTAGTCATTGCCAATATAGAAAAAGTTTTAATATGATGCAAGGAAAGCCATGTTTCCCTTAGTAATTTATGGGTACTTGATTTCACATCTTTTTGGCACCCATCCGACACCCTTTTGCCTCTCCTTTTTCTTGATTATATCATGTTTGCTCACTTTCCAGTCACAAGCACATGCTTTTGACAAATGTATGATGATCACCTTAATACGCCATTTTTATGCTTATTCCTATGCAAAATTGGGAATTTCTTATTTCTATATTGACCATGGTGAACAAGGAACAAGAGCATACATGCTCTTTTCTATGGTTGCTGCAACTCTTGCTCCTACAACTCCCATTGCCGCCATTCCAATTGTTTCCTCTCCTGCTACTACAACTCTCGTTGCTGCAAATCCCACTGCTACAAATCCTATTGCTGCCACTCCCATTACTAAAACTCCTATTATTTCCACTCTCGTTGCTTCCACTTCCATTACAACAACTCCCATAGATATAAATCTAGCTCATCCATTGTTGCAATAAATTGATGATGCCAATTCACTCCATTGCAATAATTAAAAAGTTTGTTGTGAGCAAAAAGTTGTTGCTAATTATACCAATGCTATTGTTAATGTTGCCACTTTGTCCAATGAGATGCTACAACTCTGTCCAAGGTTGATATTGTAACTCTCCGATAATATGTTGCAACTCTATCTAAGGCTAATGCTCTAACTTTGTTGGAAACTGATGCTGCAACTTCATCCAATGAAATGCTATGAATCTTTTCAAGGCCAATGCTAAAATTCCATCTAATGTTGATGATGCAACTCTAAGCTTATGCTGTAGCTCTAAGAGCAACATGAGGCTTATCTTCCTTGAGGGACATACATGCTAATGCAATGAAAAGGTACAAGCACTGTGACCACTCAATGTACGATAGAAGGTACATTCCCATGAATCTCATATGAATGACCAAGAATGATATTTCTTGTTGATTTGACCCTCCATGCAATCCACTTGCCTCATATGTCACCATCAACACCAATAACATGACTACTTGCATCAACCCTTCCAAAATTAGAAATTTCCAATTACTAAACCAATTCATTCCCCTTGTAGCCACAATTATCTTAATTCTAAAAGAGGAAAGAATAACATGGGAGGTCCATTGATCGATCCTGTAGAGAACTTGTTGTTCCAGGCCTATGACCACACATGGAATCCTTTCCAACATGGAGGCTGGATTGGTTACATATAGAGACTACAAGGGCACAATAATGATGTCACCATCTAATTTTCCCTTAATTTTAGGAAAAATAGGTCAATGGAGGTTGCAACATTGGTTGGAGTGATAGAAGAGAGAGTGGTCGAAGTTATAGGGCTTCCTCAAAATGTTGAACAGTGGTATTATTACAGAATGGAGAAGCCTAAAGAAGTGGAATAATTCCTTGAGCTAGGGGAGGCCTTGGTTAAGAAAGGAACAAGATGTGAGAGGCGATCACTTCTAGATCTGTGGAAAGTTACCTACCTATTCATATAAAAATACATCAATTTCAATGGCCATTATGGATTCGTTTCCCTATAACACCATAGGCTTCTCAACCATTTACAACATGGAGGACTAGTGAACTTGTCGTTTTTCCTCCCAAGAAATTTGCAAGCCATGGTATCACATGTAGAGAAAGCTATATGGCCCAGTGATCCCCTAAATCACCATGACCTAATCAAAATCCTGGTGAAACATGCATTATAGAGAGCTGATAGAACTTGGGAAGACATCATGGAAGCCCCACTATGAATTGCAACTATTACAACTCCATTGTGAGACCACAATGCTACAACTCTAGGAGCTCCAAAAGGTGTAGTTTTAGGAGCTATATCCAAAGAGTGTATTATTATGATCCCGCCCACTATAGAATATCCACCTGAGAAAGATTCATCATAGGTTTTGGATGCAGCTCCACCAATGGGAAATAGAAACCACGATAGTGATATGGAAATCAAAGGAAGTAAAACCTCGACCAAGAGGCTAAGGGGAATAAAGAAAATGCATGTTGTGGTGCACATTCCCAGTAACAAGAGGACATGGTCTACTGCTACAACTTAAAAATCCTAGGATGAAGCCCTTACTGCCCCATAGGAACCAACAAGGGTAGAACAAGAAACCCATATTGCCCCATAAGAACCAACATGGATGGAACAAGAAAGCTCCATTTCTACCCCACAAAAACCAGCAAGGGTGTAATAAGAAGAAAGCTCTCTCGCTACCCCACATGAAACAACAAGGGTAGAACAAGAAGATGCCTAACCTATTGTTCCATAAGAACCAACAAGGGAAATCAAACCATAACTCTATGCTACTCCCTAAGAGGTAACAAAAGTAATTGAGGTTGAATTGAGTTTTGCTAAGTTTGCACATGAGGAAGAAATGAGGATAGAGATCCTTTCTACCCCACAATAAACTGCTTGAGTGGTATCTGGAGAAGGACTGGCTTCCATCTTGGACACATATCAAGGGAAAGGACAAGAAAAGGAGGCTACCACTCCTAAAGATCCTGCTATATCGACCAATTCCAACCCAATGTTGAAGAAGATAACTAGGAATAAGATGACAGTAAGCACCCTTTATCCCGTGCCTTTGTATGTATCATTAATAAGGAAAGATAAAATGTTGGAGAGGGAAAACAAAAAATTGCAAACCATCATCAAGGGATTGAGTGATGAGCTTAAAGAAGGGAAATCCTTTGATAAACTTGAATGTCTTGTTCAAGAAGAAGACTCCTTGATTTAGGAAGAAACAAATTCACCCCTTAGAAAATAAACTCAAGAGGTAGTAATCCAAACAATTGAAAATACCTCTACCACAACTGATATAACCACCCAAACCATATAGAAAATAGTTAAGGATAAGGATGTATAAGTAGAAATTCTTGATGAATGGGTGAGAGCTAAATATGGGGCCAACTATTGCCCCCCTATGAGGAGGGAGTAATGCCCATAAAATAATATCAAAAAATTGTTCAATGGTTAAGAGAGAAAGGGATTGAGTTTGTTGGAACCCATAAGACTAAGTGGGAAGAAGAAAGAACAGAAGAATAATTGTTGTCTAAGTTAGAAAAGAAGGCAAACATATTGCAAATTAAGAATCTCTAGTTGGGACTGTAGTAAAGTCAACCCTTAGCTGCAGACCCTCTTCTCCTCACTATAAATGTTCCTACAAGAAAAAAACATCATGTTCTGAAGAAAATCCCTCATAACCATCAAACCCTTTAACATAAGGTCCCCTGAAAACTTTCTGAATGCATATTATGCTTGCACAAACGAAGAGAAATATTTGTTATATGAATCTTATCAACATAATGTTTTGTTGTTTCATGAAACAATCTAAAATCCAAATCATTTTGTAGGGGGCATTCAGTTGAGAGCATTTGTACCATTCCTGCACAATCAAGATGATTGGGGATTTGCTAATAAGATTGCAGAAAGTAACTTCGGTAGTAATTTGTGGGTTAGGGGAAAGTACCACCAACCTCTCTAGGTCATAAACATACATATGAAATGTTGGCCTCTCCCCCACATGAAAAATTCATGAATAAAAATAAACAAGAAGCCATGGGACATTTCATGACTCAAATTGAGCTTTTCGAAATGACAACCATGATAGGATGCACTGATAGGTGGAAATAGGTCGGAAAGAAATTCCAAAGGAGATACCCTTTCCACCCTAGCAACTTGAAAGTAGCATTGGAAAGGGTAGATACATATATTTAGTGAATGGAGGAATGTCAAGACAAATGGATAGGGTTAAATTTCCATTATCGAAAGATTTAATTACTCAATATGGAATACAAGAAAATCTACAAATTGAATAGAAATGAGGAGTTTATTTGTAGGAGGGAAATTCAAGCACGAGGAGGATAATTCCATATGAATGAGGTAGAATAGTTAGACTACAACCTCAATGGCCTCCATGGGCGCCTTGCTCTCTCAGACTCAGAATGATCATTAGTTGCATGGGCACATGCAACGAATTTCGCAAGGGGGAGAGAAAGGTTCTTGATTTGGAATATTTTTAACACCCATTCAACACCTTTTTGCCTCTCATTTTTCCTAATTTTACCTTCTTTCCTCACTTTCCACTCACAAACACATGTTTCTAATAAAGGTATGATTATCACCTCAATATTCCATTTATATTCTTATTCTTATGCATTAGTGGGAAATTGTTAACTTTTTGTATTGAGCACGGTGAATAGGGATTAAGGGAATACATGCACTTATTGGCAATTTTTGTGATTTAAAATTGTTTTTGCAACTACAAATATGCTGTAGTCACAACTTCAACTCACAACAATGTTGCAACTCTCATTCTTGTAGTTGTTGTAACTCCTGCTCTGGCCCGTTGTTGCAACTCTTGACTGCATCTGTGGCTACAACTCTAGACTATGCTATTACTGTAACTCCATATCAACGATGTTGCAACTCTACTACACTTTTGCTAGCTTATTAGTCAAATGAATAATTATTTCCTTTGGATCGATTAGATGCATAACAACTAGTATTCTTATGAAGGAAAGCAACAAGGAGAAAGTAGGCGATCAAGAAAGAAATATGACTCACTTGCCACTTGTAGTACCATTAATTAAGTCAACATTTACCCAAATTATTTCTATCCATGAGAAAACATTGTATCAAGATGGATCAACCTAATTCTCGTGGCTATCCATCCTTCTCAATCACTTAATTTAGATAGATTATGCTTTGAATAAAAGGGAGCTAACAATAAGAATTTAGGACACATAAAAGAGAGATTCTATTGGGCTATTAAGACAAAGTTGATGTAACTCCATTTTTGTTACAACTTGAAGTTCCATTTTCTTCTTGAATGGTGTGTTGAGAATTCAAATAAACCCGCCTTCTTAACCCAATGCCATTCTGAGGAGGTAGGTAGTCAAATAAAATTGATATTAGTAGATAGTTTTAGCTTTACATTATTTCTTTAGTTTATTGTTATGTTATTTCAATTTGATTAGTTTACGTTGTCATAATTTGAGTAGTTCACGTTATTGCAATTCCATTTGTTTATGTTAGTGCAATTCTTGTAGATTATATATTTTTTTTCTAAATTGGTCTACTTCTATATTGATACAAAAATGTTATTACAGAGAGGCAGATGCCTCGAGAGTTCTAGCCATGGAGTTGGCATTCTTACAAAAAAAACTTGACGTACTTACTAGAGAACCCACGTATTGACTTACATCAGGATTTGTAGTATCTGAAAACATTAGATTCTGAATCATGACAGTAACCAAATCTGACCCATACAATGATCAAAAATTGACCCTGACAGTAACCAGGACTGACTTGTAAACATCTAGCTCTTGGACAGATTCCAACATAAACATAAACATATACAGACACCAACATATAAGAGAATGCCGCCCTCACAGTGGAGACCGACATATAGAGATGACAGAGACCTGATTCAGCGAGCTTACAAGCATGAAAAACTATGTATCCAGAGGGGGTTGAACTTCTATCTTCAACAACTGACCAAAAACCAAAGGCGCAGACTCGTTCAATCTTCATCCGAGGTTGATGGCTGTTCTTCTACAATTCGGCACCCAAATTGGTCTGTATCTTTAGATTCAGAAGGATGGGCCGCAGAACTAGAAGGGTCACCTACCACTGGTGCGTTTGGGTCAGCATTTGCGTTTGAATTCAGAGTTGGCAAGCCGCCTAAATCTCGTCTCTGAGAGACGTTCTGGTCTGCCCTCTGATGTTCTAGAGGAGCCCCAGGATTAACCTCCCTCGAACCCACAACGTCCTCACACATCTCGACTGTAACTGAAACTATGAAGGATGAGTTTCCAAGGGAGCAGTGAATGCAGAATCGGGCTATATGCAAGTGAGAATGATGTGAACATTCTTATGCTATGACTTTCCCTCTACCCTTGCCCCTGCCACTTCTTGTAGCAGGATATCTGTTGCAGTAGAGCTCTGAAGCGTCAGACGAGGGGTCTGATGTGGTAGAGGAAGGCTGGCGGGAGGCTCAGCCACGAGAACTGCCCCGTCTGCACCCCATTTTGGGTCGTTCTCTTGGCATTTTGTGAAGAGCAGGACTGACAAACGGAGAGGGAATGGAAAGGAGACGACTGAGGGGTAAGCACCCCGAATGTAATGAAGATTGAGCGTGCTGATAACTATCAACACCATGAACCAGAGCCGAAGGGAAGCAGGGGATGGAGTTGGCGCTTGAGGAACAACAAGGAACTGCCCCCTCGTTGAACCTGAAAGCGCGTGGAGGAGAAATAGGAATGAGGACCAGACCAGGCGCCATCGCAGATAAATCGTGTTCAAGGGAGGGCAGTGTTAATGCTGCAATTAATAGGATTTTACGAAACCATGTCTCCATCCTCCTGCAGATACATCTGGCGATTGTGAGTGGCCACTCACCCACCCTCCACGCCCCCTTCGTACCCTTGAACTGACTATTCACCCGCATCCAGGATAGAATAATCCTGTTGCACCAAAGAAGTGCACTCATGTTTGAGTTGTGCATCATCTGAGTCGCAAAGAGGGCCCGAGGAGAATGGGAGCTGCTGGTTGAACCCCTGATTGGCCAATCTGTTTGCTACTTTGTTGGCAGTGCGCCTTATATGCTTGAAGGTGATGCTCCGGGGGGTCCTGAGCCATCCTTCAATTTGTTATAGTCTACTGAGCAACCTCTAGATTGAAGCAATCTCAGCTACCGAGGTGCCTGTTTGAATCTTGTGGCTGCTGTTATTAGGATAAGAGAGTCCCCTTCTACCTCAAGAGGGAAATTTTTTCCTGTTCTGCTATGCAAATACCTTTCCATAATCCTTCCAATTCAGCAATGTTGTTGGTGTCTTTGCCAATTGTTCCATGATATATATGCAATACTGTGCCCATTTCATTCCTGAAGAAACCGCCATAGCCAGTTGCCCCAGGATTGCCCTTGGCAGCGTCATCAAAGTTCAATTTGTAAGAGTTGGAAGCAGGAGGGGACTAATTGAGGGGAGAGGCGGAACTGATTGGGGGTTTGGACTTGATTTGAGCCAAAAAGGTGAGGTCCAGGTTCCAAGCTTTCATAATGAGGCGTTACTGAGGAGAGTCTGGCAGGTCTGAATCTTACCAATGTCTTATAGCAAGAGTTTCTTGGAGATTTTGCTTGAGAAGAAGCCACAGAGTGTGAATTGGCCTGTTGATGTTGTTGAAGACTCTGTTGTTTCTCTCCTTCCATAAGATCCAGTAAATAAATCCCAGGAGGAGGTTCCACATTGAATTGAGAAGAAGGATTTGGAAAGGTTGCTTTGGCCATTTTCTGATGGTGTCTGTAATATCTCCCGGTCGTCTGCCCGATGTTTTGTTGCATTGGTCAATTCTCTCCCATAATTGAGTTGCTAGAGGACAAGTATCCATGAGATGTAGGATGGTTTCAGAGTTGAGATTACAGTTGGGGCATCTAGAAGGTCCAATGAATCCTTGTTTTTGCAAATTGTCCCAAGTGAGGATTCGCCTCTTGCTCAAAAGCCATAGAAAAGTGGAGACCTTAGGCCAAATTCCTGGTTGCCAAACCTGGTCCCAAAGCTGATCCTTGTCTGCCTGCGAGGGTGGATAGCGAAGTTGGTATGCTTCCTTGGTAGTAAACATTCCTTTTGGCGTGTGTCCCCATCACAACTTGTCCTTTTGATCCGAGTATTTAATCCTTCTGTGTTTTAACTCCTGATCGATCTCTGTGTAGGTTTCCCCTTGCCAATTTGCTTGCCAGGTGCTAGCTAATTTCCAGAGTTGAAAGTCTTGGGGCGTTTGCTACTACCAGAACTAGTGAACATGGATTCGATCAGCTTGCTGCATAGAAGCTTGCCAGATGGGATTTTGGAAGAGTGAGGCTAGTTTTGGGAGCTGTTGCCATGAGTCCTCCCAAAATCTAGCTATTGTGCCCGAGTGAATTTCCCAAAAACTATGCTCTTGGATAAAGGCGTTGTGGAGCTTGCTGGCATTCCAAATCAAAGAGCCTGGAGTTGTGGTACTGATTCTGATAAGGTCGTCCCATTGACTGCCTGGTGCATATTTTGCTTGCCATAGCCGTGCCCAAGGTATATGTGGTTTGGTGATCCAATTCCACTAGATGTGGGCTCCCATTGTATTGTTGCTTTGAAGGGGATCCCTCAATCCTAACCCACCGGCTGATCTTGGCTGACAGACCTCATTCTAATTGACAAGAGCCCATTTTCTATTGAGACCAGAGGATCCCGAATGAAAATTTCTCTGTATATTGTGGATGATCTTGAGAACCCATTTGGGCGCTGCCAAGATAGAGAAGAGATAAAGAGGCATAGCTTGGAGAACTGATTTGATCAGGATGAGTCTACCAGCAATATTGAGTGAACGGAAAGTCCAGGAAGAGAGTCTAGATTCCAACTTGTCGAGGAGGGTTCTCCAGGAGGTGTGTTTTATGGTTGAGTCCAACAAAGGAGCTCCCAAGTATTTCGAGGGAAGCACGGCTATAGAGGACCCTAGAATCCTGGCGATGTTCCTCTGAGTGATGGAAGGGGTATGAAAAAAGAAAAGCTGCGATTTGGAGGCATTGATGGAGGTCCCAGAGGCTTCAGAGAAGAGAGTAAGCAGGGTCTTGAGGGCATAAGCCTCTTGAGCAGACGGGTGGCCGAAAAGCATAGTATTGTCTACAAATTGTTGGTGGGATAAGGGTTGAAGACCATGAAGAGAAATTCCCTTTAGGGTGTGAAAGGAGATGGCAGAATGAAGCAGGCGATTGAGGCCTTCTGCCATGAGAACAAAAAGGAAAGGGGAAAATGGATCCCCTTGACAGAAACTGCGGGATGGATGGAAGGGCGCGGATGGTGAACCATTGAGCAGGATCGAAAAACAGGGAGAAGAGATAAGATTCATGATCCACCTTGTCCAAGTTGCGTTGAAGCCAAATGCCAATAACATCTGATGGATATAGTTCCAGCTAAGTTTATCAAAAGCTTTGGAGAGATCTAGCTTAAGAATCATACCTGGATTTTTTGAGAAGCTTCAGAGAGTGGATCACTTCATTGGAAAGAATAATGCTGTCCATTATCTGTCACCATTCTATCTATCCAGTCTGCTCTGGCGAGATGAGAAGAGGGAGAAGAGGTTTGAGCCTATTCGCCAATACTTTGGATATGAGTTTGTAGATGACGTTGCACAATGCAATTGGCCTGTATTTGTCGGGCGTGTTGGGTTCATCCCCTTTAGGAATTAGTGCTAAAAAGGTAGCGTTGAGGGAGGGGAGAATCCAGTGCATTGATCTTGATTCATCTACTAATTCCCAAACCTCTGTGTTGATGAGCTCCCAAAAATCATCAAAGAAGTTGGCGGTGAAGCCATCAGGACCAGGTGCCTTACCGTCCTTAAGTTGGGCCATAACATCTTTCACTTCCTGCATTGAGATGGGTTGGAGTAGCTTATTGTTGTGGTCCTCCGTTATAATTTTAGGGATGTGCTGCATGATTGAATGAATGGCTTGTTCTCTACTCCCTGGTTGTTCCCTGAGAATTCCCTGAAAGTGCTCTTTGAATTCCTGTTCCATATCTTCATGCGCTTCTAATCTCTCCCCTTGACGATTGTTAATGAGGGCAATATTATTGTGCATTCTTCTTTGGATGGTAGATCTATGGAAAAAAATTGTATTTTTCTCCCCTTCCTTAAGCCACCAGATTCTAGACTTTTGTTGCCATAGGATTTCTTCTTGCTGCCTGCGTGCTTCAATTTCGGTCAAGAGGGTCTGCTCCTGTTGCACATGATCTTCTGTCCTCCCCTTCAAGGTGATGTTCCATTGGAGTGAGCACATTTGCTGCTGTAGCTTTTTTCGATGCTCAAAGATATTGCCAAACTGAGTTCGATTCCAGCTTTTGAGAACTTGTTTGAGGTTTTTTAATTTTTGTTGGAACTGGAACATCTTGGCTCCTTCAGGGGGGATAAAGGATTTCCAAGCCTCATTAACCACTGCTTTGAAATTGGGATGTGAGAACCAAAAGGCTTCAAATCGAAAAGGTCTGTTGCACTTTGTACCTGGACGCGTCCATTGTAACATAGTGGGCCAGTGATCGGATCCCGCTTGAGGCATGATGGAGGCATGAAAGTCCCCACCCAGTTGTATGGAATTATCCGAGATGAGGAAACGATCCAGCCTGGAAGCAATATGCTGAGGTCCCCTCCATTTATTGGTCCAGGTATATATACCATTTGAAGTCTGAATGTCCATTAATTGATTGCTTTGAATGAAATATTTGAAACCAATACTGTCACCTTCTAGCTTCTATCTGCTGCCTGTTTTCTCCTCCAAAGCTGTTATGATGTTGAAGTCACCTCCGCCAATCCATAGGTGAAACTGCCTATTTGAATTGAGAGCTGTAAATGTATCCAATAGATCCAATTTTTGTTGTAAATTTTGCGGAAAATATACATTGGAGAGATGATCGTGAATGTTGGTCCCGATGAGATGGAAGGTTGCTTGGATGAGGAAATGAGAGGCATGAAAGTCTTGAAGGGAGAGTACCTGCGGGTTCCACAAGATTGCCAGCCCTCTGGAAGCACCTGAAGCATCCACTGAGACTGAGCGACATCCGAACCAGACCTTATTAAGAATCCTTTCTATAACAATGCTGTTTCTTTTTGTTTCTTGAAGAAAAACTAATGTGGGTTTTTCTTGCTGGATCAAGTTTTTTAACATTCTGTGTTTTGAGGGGCTATTAAGCCCTCTCACGTTCCAGGAAATGAGCTTCATGAGGAACAATGGGGTTGAGATTTGTAGAACTTTGTCAGCTTGGGGAATCTCCCAGATTCCACTAGCATTTCTCCACTGATAATGGTCCTTTGCAAATCCGTTTTACGCCCTCTTTTTTTCGTTTCTTTCAAGATTTTCTTTCCATCCCATGGGCTTCCGGCTTGGATACCTAGACATTTATTATGCTGAGCTCTGGTTAGAACTCCTTCCAGCCTTTCGATTTCCCAGGGGATATTGTATTGTATTCTTTCTGTTTGCATGTTGTTTCCAGTTTGAGAATGTCCAACCCTTCCAGGCTTATGCTCTCTGGATCCTCATCCATATTTGTCGAAGTGTTTTTATCTTCCTCGATAGTATTATCTTGAAGACTGAGGGCTAGAGCAACATCTAGCTCCATTGAAGAAGACTGCAGGGCGATCTCTGGAACAATTTTCTCATATGAGGTTGGGTTGGGAAGGCTAGAGAGAGCGGAGGCTGAGGATGGGAGAGAAGCTTTTGGAATCGGGGTGGATAAGGAGGGAGAGGGATTCGCCGAAGGATTTGCATGTTGATCCTCTGTAGTGTCTTGAGAGGTAAGAATGATAAATCTGTTCTGGGTATCAGGTTTTTTGGAGCTTTTTGGGGCTACGGGAGTTTTCTTTGCATACCGTCGGCGATTAGGGACTTTAGTAAATCCTTTAGTGTCTTTGCTAGTATCATTAACTGGAGTTTTGGGCTGAAGATTCAGTGGACAATCCCTGAAAAGGTGGCCATGTTCATGGCATTTTCGGCAACGAAAAGGAATATGCTCGTAATCTATTTTTTGGATCCATTCATAATCGTCATGAAATATACTTACCGAATCCGTGAGTTCTTTTGCCAAATGCATGTGTACACAGATCCTGGCATAGGATGTGTATCTTCGGAATTTGGTCTGCTCAGCAATTTTGACGAAGGTTCCTAGGTGGTTGCCAATGGCCTTTAAGATCTCCTCGTTCCAGTATTCCAAGGGAAGCGAATAGATGCGTATCCAAACCGGAGCCCAGTTGAAGTCTTCTTTGTCTGCATTGAACCTAGCTTTCCATTTGCGGAGGTACAGGTCTGCTGAGTTGAAGAAGTATGGTCCTCCTTCGAAAATGCGAGTTTTGTCTTCCAGACAGGTGAAGATAGCAGTGAAGAAACCTTTAGGTCCAAGCTGCAGGGTGACTTGTCCTTTAGGCTTCCATTTGGAGGCGATCCATCCATGTAGGGCCTTTTCAGTTGGCCAGAAGCCAAGGAACTTGCCTATGAGTGCATGGTCACTCATATATTGGATTTCTCTGTTAATCTGCTCACTAGGAAGATCGATTTTGATTCTCTCTACAGATCTGGGAATGCATGTTGCAGAGGACACTTTTGGCTTTGACGAGGAGGCGTTCGTATTGGTACTTTTGTCTTTTGCTGCTGCATGGCTTGCATCAGCAGTTCCTTCACTGTCAGTGACGGGATCTGTGTGGAGAGCATCATTAGGAATGGGACCGGAACCATTGGAATCATTATCGGTTGTAGGAATATTAGCGTGAGGACCTGATACGGGAGGGGGGTCAGAGCCCACCCCTCCAGAGGGCGGGGCCATGTGCAGGGGATAAGCGACGTGTATTTGCTGAGTAGCTGGGCGGTGCATCAACTCTCATCCCTATCGATCATGCTTATTCTTGTAGATTATATTATATTACATGTTGAAATTCCATTTGATAAGCTTTATCATGATTTTACTTTGTTGTAGCTCTTTTACTTTGTTGTAGCTCATGGGTTGGTATTGTTGCAATTCAATACTAACTTTCAATACTCTATTTCCAAGATTCAATCAAATTATTTAATGGTTTTTTTCAATAGATGAGTTGTATTTTGTTTCATTCATGAGCAAAGGAGTAAGTTTATAAATTTATATTTCTTTACATCTCATCATCACCACAATTGCAACTATGTTACATCATACGTTATTACTTTATCACTTCAACAAGTCACCTTCTGGGATGTGTGTGATTTATTTTATGGAAAGAGTGAATTTACCTTTTTCTACAATTTAGATTACCCTTTACATTTATGCAAAGTGCGGATTGGATTATGAGATGGGTGTAAAATTAGTAGGTGAGTTGATGATGCATTATAGATCTTGAATTGTTGGTGATTTGATGATGCATTATAAATCTTGAATTGTGACAAACATATAGATTACCACAACTACATTTACATAAACATAATTGTAATAAGCATATATGGTGCATGACAGTTCATAAGTAATATAGGAATTCTTGATTAGCATTAAATGAACAACCCTTCCATTGTCTGACAAGCAATTTGAGGATAACTGAAAGGCTCATCAATAATGAAAAAATGTCACATAATGTTAACATAAAGCATAACACTAGGGCACCAAGCATTCAAGTGGATTGACAAAGATTAAGGTAACATTAAACTTATTGATTCCATGAACAAGAAAATAAGTACAAAATTTTCTAGGACACACTGGTTAATACCACCATTTTATTTAAGAACTTTCATGAGTAGCCCACCCCTTGTTTACTTTGCTTGATAAAAATGTCGAATTTGTGTGTGAAAAGAGTTGCCAACATGCCTTGGAAGAGATGAAATCTTGATTATCTAAAGCTCCTATTTTAAGAGGGCCCAATTGGTCCCTCCCATTCCATATATCCATGGATGCATTAGACACCTCCATTGAAGTTATCTTAGGAAAACAAGAAGGAAATGCTTAATACATGATTTATTTTGTCAACATAATTATATGGTGATAGAAAAATAGTTTCTTGTTGTAAACATGCAATTAAAAATCTAGCATTATATAACATGTTATTCGATAATTTTTCACATTGACCATGTTGTCATCAAATACTTAATGAATAAACCAATACGAATGGTCGGGTAACTAGGAGGTTATTATTATTGCAAGAATTTGACATAAGCATCCTCAATATACCAAGGGAGGACAATGTAGTGGCTAATTTTCTTTCAAAAATAACATCAAATGAGAAAGAGCCTTTGTAGAAGATTCTCTCCATGATGATATCTCTTTGCAGTATCTATCAGCTATCCTATGTTTGTAGATATTTCTAATTACTCGATTGCAAGCCAAATTCTTCATCACTTGTATCCAAGGGAGTGGCAAAATATTATCAAACAAAGTTGGAGATTCTCAAACAAAGTTGGAGATTCTCATGGATCGTTGGGTGTCTCTTCTACACATGACCAAATCCCATTATTTGGAGATGTGTATGAGAAGATGAGGTCTATGAGATATTGAAGGCATGTCATGATGGTCCTTGTGGGGGCCACTTTGCAGACAAGCAAACCCAATACAAAGTACTTCGTCATGGGTACTACTAGCCCACTATATTCAAATATGCCAAGCAATATGTAAAGAGATGTGACAATTGTTAATGCCTGGGAATATTGGTGCAATCATACGAGATGTTAAATTGTAGCAAGAAAAGGCTTCATTTGAATTGTGCCTTAGTCAAATGGAGAAATTCGAAATTCCACATTAGTAGGGTGACTTGAGTTGCAGTTAGTAGGAGTGACATGGCCAAGTCACTTAGTTAAATAAGTCAATTTGAGTTTGAGGGCTAGATGTAGAGTTGTGCATGAGTTGATTGCTAAGATCTAACAATCTAGTGGAGCTATAGCCAGTGAAACTCAATTATCTGAGATCTAGTCATGAATAGAGCCAATAGGAGTTTAGTTGAGTAGTTGTAATTGTTGTTAACTCATTGATCTCTCAGTTAACTAGTCAACCAACTAAAAATATCCCAAACATGAATGGAATTCGAATTGCCTAGTTGGAGTGGAGGAAAAGGCACATTGTAATTATCAATTGTATGCTAGTTGAGTGTACAGACTTGGCAGTTAAGCATGTGATTAATTCCCTTGGATTTGTACAAGGAAATAGGGAATTCCCCTATTCATTAGGATTTCAATTTCTCCGGGATTGCGCAAGGAAACATGAGGACGCTGGGGGGATTGAATAGGCTAAGTGTTGGCCATAGATTGTCATTCAACACGAGAACAATTTTACAATGCAGGGTGTGCTTCAAAGCTTGAAGTTGACATTGTAATAGTTTCTCATTCTCATACGATTAATGAAAAGTAGCAGAGGGATTTTTCCCAGTTCGGTTCCCCTGTAAAATCATTGTGTTCCTTGTGTTTTGATGGTTGCATGTCATTTCACGTGTTTCTATCTTATGATTTTATATTTCGTAGATTATAGAAGAAATTTGTATCTTTTGATTTTAGTTCGAATTCATTAATAGTAGCAAATTTCTTGCCATTTCTACATGGTATTAAAGCCTAAAAACACAATAGAAACCATGATTTTGATCTTCTCTCAGAGAAATTTCGAATAGTAGATTTGTGGTGCAATAATTTATCCAGTGCATGAGGATAATGCAAGTTGCTAGGAGGGAGTAGAGAGATTTCCAAGAGGGAGATCGAGACTCACAGAGAGTCTAGATTCAGAGGGAGCAACCTTATGGAAGCTAGTACTTAAGGATCTAGGGAGATCATACTCATTATTGCAATAGTTGCAGTAGTAGTGTGGGAGCAACAACAAAGCAGTAGCAACAATAGTATGAGTAGATCAGAGTTCACTTTGTATGTAGGTATACCTCCAGGAGTGAGGTGGGGCATTGTAGATCCTTAGTCCCAGAGATGCAAAGCTTTGGGCAGGGTCCACAGGAGAGTAGCAACAATTGCAATATACACTTCTCTTGGATCATTATCCTTGCTACAGGGCCCACAATATTCAGTAGCAAAAGGATCAGTGTCAGTTGATGCAGTCAGATCTTGGGCGACAATGGTAGGCTAGGAGCAGTCAGAGACTCAGGAGATAGTTGCAACTTAGAGACACAATTGGTTCAGAGTTGGATGCTTTTCAGTTATAGTAGCAACAACAACAACAATGAGAGTACATTCCATTGGAGCAAAGTTGGGTTGTGCAAAATCCTTTTATTGCTAAGAGGGAGTGTTAAATTGTAGCAAGAAAAGGCTTCATTTGACTTGTACCTAAGTCAGATGGAGAAATTTGAAATTCCACATCTGTAAGATGACTTGAGTTGTAGTTAGCAGGAGTGACATGGCCAATTCACCTAGTTAAATCAATCAATTCGAGTTTATGGGCTAGAAGTAGAGTTGTCCTAATTTGATTGCTAAGGTCTAGCAATATAGAGGAGTTATAGTCAATGAAACTCAATTATCCAAGCTCTAGTCATGAATAGAGTCAGTGGGAGTTCAATTAAGTAGTTGTAACTGTTGAGTCACTGATCTCTTAGTTAAATAGTCAATCAACCAAAAATAGTCCAGACATGCATGGAATTCAAATTTTCTAGTTGGAGTGGATGAAAAGGCAGATTGTAATTATCAATTGTATACTAGTTGAGTGTACAGGCTTGGAAATTAAGCAGGTGATCAATTCCCTTGGATTTGCACAAGGAAATAGGGAATTCCCCTATTCTTTAGGCACTTAATTTCTCTAGGATTGCACAGGGAAATAGGAGGAAGTTGGGGGGAATTTACAGTGTAGGGTGTGATTCAGAGCTTGAAGCTAACATTGTAATAGTTTGTCCTTCTCATATGATTAATGAAAAGCAGAGGATGGTTTTTTCCCAGTTGGGTTCCCCTATGAAATCATTGTGTTCCTTGTGTTCTGATGGTTGCATGTCATTTCATGTGTTAACAATGTAAACTTTGAAACATGAACTATAATCTCAAAATGGGAACTCTAACAAAAAAAAAACCCCAAAAAAACATGAAAACAGTGCTAAAAATGAAAAGTTTTGATGCTGGAATAACACTCTTTTTTTCTAGGGTATATTTTCAACATGTTTAAAAAATGACAGTGAAAACCAATTTTTTGTGCAAAATTTGTGTAAAATACACCCTCAAAATGAAAAATGTTGATGCTGAAATAACACCTTTTTATTATTATTATTATTCTAGGGTAAATTTTTAACATTTTGAAATAATGGCATAATTTTTTTTATCATGACTTAAAAAAACATTAAAATTTCAAAAGAATAATGAAAA
>APFE031043388.1:1529-19565 GCA_000404065.3 Pinus taeda | reverse complement strand
TTATTTCAATTATTATAATGGTTTTAATTTCATATATAATGGACAAAGTTCATAACTTTATGCTCATGATATCATTCTTCTTGCAAAAAGTCATGATGACCTAAGGAAGCAGCTTAAGATGTCTAGTGCTCCAAGATGGGTATGGAAAAACTAAAATCAAGATCATTAAATCCAAAAAGGTCACCCATGATAGTTTTGTCTATGATAACCATTGCTTAGAGCAGGTGTCTTCTTATAAATATCTTGGTATTGACTTTCCTCATCAGCTCAACTGGTATTATAACATTGTGAAAAGGATCATTGGAGGCTGGAAAGCTTCTTATGAGCTTGAAAACAATTGTAAGTTGGTCGATCTTTGCATTTGGAGGAAAAGAGGTTCCTCTTTCAAATTCTTGTCGCCCCTGTTGACGTGAAGCTTGGGGTTGCAGTGTATCCAGTGAGTTGTGGAGAAAAATTTAGATGATTCAAAAGCAATTCATAACATACAACCTAAGATCAATGGAAATACTCCCTGTCATATCGTCTTGATCGAAGCTGGCTTGTCCCCCATTGAAAGTACAACTATGTTTAGATATCTAGTGTATAGGAAGAAGCTTTACAACATGGAATAATCTAGGAGGCTCCCAAAGATTTCTCCCAAAGAAAAAAAACATGGATGAAACAAAACTACACATGGATGCAAAAATGGAACATATACCCCAATGCATGTCCCACAAATAGCAAGGAGATAAAGGATTTTGTTATGGAGAAGTTTCATAAAAAAGGTATGGGGAAAAGAGTTGGGTAGAAAAGAAGAAATATTACAGTGAGGAATTCAACTACAACAAAAAGAGCTCATTGAAGCTAGCATTTCGTGGAGGGAAAAGGTTCTTATTACTCAATTAAGGACCAACTCACATCAACTTAGATGTGAAATAGGACAATGGAAAAGGCCTAAAGAAGCTTGGGAAGAATGAGTGTGTATGTTTTGCACGTCTGGGGCTGTGGAATCAGAAAAACATTTCATTTTGGAATGTGATGCATTCAAAGGCATCAGAGAAAGTTATGAGAACATGTTAGCATCAATTTCTTGGCATTGTCTTTTTAGCGAGGGGATTGTTGGAAGGTTGGGCCAACTCATCATCAATTTGAATCGGAAAAGGATTGAATTGAAAAAAGCTAAAAATAGGGATCTAATGGTCTCATAGACTATTTTTAGTCTCGTGGACCTTAAAATATCATTTCATTTCATTTCTAACTTTAGTCAAGACCCCCACCTTGGCCCCAACGGCGGGTGCCATAAGGATGCTCAGTCTTACCTCAAACAGTGGGGGATTAAGGAGGAGAACATCATGGGAAGCAAGGATAGTGTTAAAGATGTTATTACCTCCAATTTTAAGGACAAGTTGTGGGATGATAAGGAGTTGGAGGGTAAAAGGAAGCTAAGATACTATAAGGAGGTGATCAAACCCACCCTAATTATTTCTCTGTGTTGACCAACACTAAGAAAAAAATGGGCATCCCTAGGATCAGAACTAATTCTCATGAGCTTCGAAGTGAAACTGGGTGATGGTCTACTCCCAAGATTCCTTGGGATGATAGAATCTATCAAATTTGTGATACTAAGAGGGTGGAAGCTGAAAAACACTTCCTTTTAGACTGCCCTGCTCTTACTCACATTCGCTCTCAATTCCCTAATATTTGTCACATTTCAAATGTTCTTGACTTATTAAGTGAGCCCAACTATAGCTATTTTGGAGCTCTTCTTTCCCTTCTTTTTGATCATAGAAACAAGATTTTGAAGAATCTCAATTAGATTCTTTTCTTTTCTTGAAGTCCTATAAACCCTATTGGTCTTAGAATATTATTATTATTATTTAGAATATTATTATTAAATTAATCATTTTACCAAACAAAAATATAAGTATAAAGTCAAAATTTTATATAAAATTTATTACTTTATAATTTCATTATTAAAAAAATTAAACCTATTATGTAATTATAAATGAGTATAGAAATCAATATTTTATAATCTATTCAAAATAAAGATCAATATTTAAATGAAATAAATAAAAGAAAAATTAACCAAAAATATAATTCACTATTCAAAATTCGGTACCAAAGAAGATAATAAATAAGATAGGCAAATGGTACTTATAAAAAGATTTCATGAACTGGAAACCAACCCAATGATTATATACACACAACAACCCAATCAATAATCATATACACACAACAACCCATTAATTGTATGGAGAGATTTTAGAGAAAATATCTATCTAGAATTCATATAATTTGTCAATTCAAAGTATATACTAAAGTCTATCTCTATCTTGCAAATAAAGAGAAATAAAAAACAAAATTCATATGATACTACATTGTACTATATATTAGCTAATAAGACAAAACCATTAATAGTTGTGAATAATTTCTTAAATTTATAAAAAACTCATTTTATTGAAAATATTATTTTAAATAACCATAATTCACTGTTTTTTTAATATTTATATTTATCTAATAAGACAAACCATTCAAGTAGATGTGAACTAATTTCTTAATTTATAAAAACTCATATTATTGAAAAATATTTTAAATAATCCATATTCACTTTTTTTTATATTAATATTTTTTAGATATACCATATACACCTAATTTTTTTTTTCTAACGTATACTTATTGATAATTATTTTAATTTCAGTTTTTCATATATAATTTGTCATTTGTTAAACTAGTTAATACTTTAACGACGTAATAATATGGTATTTTTAATGAAAAAAAACATAATTTAAAAAATTACGATCCAAGAACCTCGCATAATTTTTTTTAGATATCTCTAACTTAACGACTTTACAAAACAAAGAAACCTTGAATTTTCAGAAGACAAATGAAATTTGACATTATTTGTTTGTTCAAATAAAGTAGCATTCTATATTCATTAAAACTCGTGTCAAGAATCATGGGATTTCAGATGAGGCGAGGTGTAGAATACCAGCTGTTGTTGGGTCAGCAGCAGC
Source organism: Pinus taeda (assembly GCA_000404065.3). Taxonomy (NCBI): domain Eukaryota; kingdom Viridiplantae; phylum Streptophyta; class Pinopsida; order Pinales; family Pinaceae; genus Pinus; species Pinus taeda. The sequence goes on along the minus strand of APFE031043388.1, from coordinate 16,572 downwards.
TTTGAAGTACGAAATGGACCTCCGTGGACGGAACGATTAGGGGTTTTACTTTACATTAACCGCTGCTTCCTTCTCCTTTTTGTTCTTTCTAATCTGTTTGCCCCAGCGATACAATTTGTCTGGCAATTTGTTTGAGGTGATTTGTTTGTTAAATATAGTTTAAAATTTTACAAAGTTGTAAGAAGAGCTTCGGTATAAATTACATATAGAAAGACTTTTGTCGACCGGTTTCAGACCAATTAGTGTGGTTCATCGTCAAGACAGGTTGAACCACACCAGTTGGTTCGAAACTCGTCAATAAAGGTTTTTCTATATGTGATTTACGCAGAAGCTCTTCTTACAACTATGATGAATCACAGAAGCCTCAATTCTACATTTTACAAAGTTGTTGAGAATTTTTTTTGATATTAGGAAAAGGGTCGGGAAAGTGTGAAAACTGACTGGTGGTTCTGTTTTGAAATTCCAACTTTAGTTTGCCCCAATTGAAATCATCCAATCACTCTCATTTCTTTTCTTTTTTTTTCGCATTCGCCAACTGATCAGATCATACTGGTATGAGGTTTCCTAGTGATGGTCTTCCAGCTTGCAGCTTTTAGTTCCATATTTTAGGAGAGTAGTCTTTTAAATAATGGAAATTCTGGTAAGATCTTGATAAATAGAAAAAATAGCAAAAATTTTTGAATAATTTTTTTTTAAAAAATATTTTTACACCTTATTAAATTTTAAGATTTTAAATGTTTTAGAAATTTTTAATAACACTAAATCTATTTCCACTTTATATTTTTTTTAAACTTCCTAATCTAAATTCTATTAAAATTTACCATTACAAAAAAATGGTAACCTATTTTAAACCCCTCAAAGATCAAATCTCGGAAAGTGCAATCAACCGATTCATTAGCACCAATTCACGTGCAGATTGGGTCGCCCTTGAAGCCCCGGTACGGTTTGTCGGTAATGGTGTCAAATTTATTAAAACAGTGACATGTTTGGCCCAGGGATTCGCTAAATCTCCACTAAAGTTGTACTGACAGCTGCTTTGGAAAAGGGAAGAACCCAGTCTTCATTATTTCTCCAAGTACCCATCACTCTTCTTAGCTACCCATAAATACTCCCACATCTTCCCTTCCTCCCACCATAATTGGCTTCCTTGTTTAGGGTGTAATTCATCAGATACAACCTTTGCTTAGAGTCTACTGATATTTTTGCATTGATTGAAAGTTCTGAAAAAGAACCCAAATGGCTCTAGATATGCTAGAAACCTATTCAGAGTCAGACCTGTCTTCTGTCTGTTCATCTGATCTATACAGTTCAGAGGGTGAAGATGGGTCAAGTCCCCTGATTCTCTCTGTACTAGCTTCTTTGCTTGAAAGAATAGTGGCCAGAAATGAGAGGCTGTTATTTTCTTCAGGGGTTAAAAAATTCTCGAGAGAAGACCTCTGTGTTTTCTCTGCAAGTCAAATCCCTGCCATGAGCTTACAGAGGTACTTGCAAAGAATCTTCAAATATGCTCACTGCAGTCCTTCTGTGTTCGTTGTAGCCTATGCTTATATAGATCGCCTTATGCTCAGCCATCCTGGGTTTCGCTTAACATCACTTAACGTGCACAGGCTTCTCATCACCAGTGTCATGGTTGCTACTAAGTTTCTTGATGACCTGTAAGTTCTGTCATTAAATAAGAAGATTTTGAATCCTTTACTGTTCAGTGGTGTTTTAGAATTCAGTGGTATAGATAGTCACTATAGGATTACCAGTGCTATTAGGGTTTTTGGAAGTAAACTTTGAATGAAGATGGACACTCTACTCATCATTTTCCTATGATCTCAATTTTTTATTTGATTAAGAGATTCATATGATATCAAATTGTTATTTGCCTAAAAGATTCAACAGGATAGATGTTTGTGACCTAATGAAAATAGTTATTGAGAAAAGATGTTAGAAATGCTTGATCTTAAGGAAAATGTGAACAAAAATATAGAAGCCTTTTTGCACAAATTATATTGTAACTTTTTCTTAACCGGTTTTTGAATTAAGTTGCTAATATACTTTTTATGTCATGGATGCAGACATTACAGGAATGCATACTATGCAAAAGTGGGAGGCTTAACAACTGAAGAAATCAACAGTTTAGAGATTGAATTTCTCTTCATGCAGCGATTCCGATTGCAGGTGACTGTTAGTGTTTTCCAGAGCTACTGCTCACATCTTGAAAGAGAGATTGCATTGGGTGGAGGGTTCCAAATAGAGAGAACACTCCTCTGCTTATCCAGATCTCCATCAACAACAGGCAATATCCAGGAAGTCGAATCATGTAGGCAAGACAAATCCAAGAAGCAGAGATTGGCCACCACTTACAGCTATGCAGGATGCTGAACTTAATTATCCATATGTTTAGACAAATTCTTTCTTCTGCTTCCACTGTTTTGACACCCAATCAGATTCCATTCCCTTTGTACATATGATGAGAGTTGAAAAAAAATAGATGAAAGGGCTCAGTTTAGATTGCATCATAAGATATGTCTGACACCAGATAATGAGCATTCAGATGAATTCAGGCAATGTGCCTGTAACAGTATCTATCATAACCAGTGAAATCCTTTGAGCAGATATTCTTATGTATTTTTTATCATATACTTCAATTCAATTAGATTCATCTCTGGAATTGATTCTACCATTTTTTACTAAAGTCCCCAGATTGTTTTACTTTTATTAATTATTATAGTTAGGTTTTAAGAATTTGATAAAACAAGTAATATCTTCTAAATACTAAGTTTATATGTGATAAATACTTTCCTTATAAAATAAAATGATAATAACATTTAATTAACATTTATCAACATTTATCAACATTTATCAACTGCATTACTTATTATAAATATAATATAATAGATCGGTTAAATTTTCCGCGAGCCATATTTCCCATGTTATCTGACCATAAATGAACCGCAAGTTTATATGCCCACTGTTCGATTTCAGCCTGAGCAAAATCGAACAATGAGCATATACACCCACCGTTAATTTATGGCCCGATAGCATGGGTTTTATTGACGGCCAAATTCCATAAAGAGAGTCCGTGACCTGAAGTTGTGCTTGCATGACGGTGCTGACGGTGATGGCATTCTTTGTCATTTACAAGAACACCGTGCTTTCTTGGAAGTAGTGTTCTGCCTTTTTATTGAATTGAAGAGTGAAGAGGTGGGTCCCAAATTCCGGCTGCCCAGGGATTTCGTAGGCTGTCGTGGTCAAATATTACCTGGCTAGTGGCTGTCCCTTTCTTCTTTTGTTTTTAAATTTTATTTAATAATTAGCATCGATGGCCATTGATTTAGTACGAGATTAATGGGACATGTGATTTAATAATAGAATAATGAGACCTATTTTAAACCGTTTACTATTTTGTAGAAATTTTGTTATGACTTTGAAAAAAATGGGGAAATTTTTCAAAATCCAAGTAGTAGTTGTTAAGCGTTACGATTTTGGCTGCTTTTTGTTGATGGTGCTGAACCCATTTCCATCATAAAAAATAATTTAAATACTAAGGATCCAAAGATTTTGGGTGCCCATTATTGATGGTGTTGAATCCATTTTCACCATAAAAAATAATTTAAACATGACAACCCCTAATAAGATATCATTGATTAAGGATCCAAAATTCGAAAAAAGTGAAGTAAAATGGGAGTGGAATATTTAATTAATTTTTAAATACTATTATAAATATCTAATTATATTTATTTCCATGTAATGTTTGATAGAAATAAAATTAATATATCTCTCTCACTCGCACTAATTAATATGTTATATATAAATAAATTTACAGTGAAAATAATAAATATTTTTTCAAATAGTCACCCCCAAAGTAAAAGTAGGATTTTGTACAAGGGAAAATATATGGCCTATAATTGCATATTGATGTGGTTGTTGGTTTGCAGCTTTAATTCTAACATGTGGATCATCTTCAAAATCATGGATTTGAAGGTCCCTCTTTTACATTCTTTGTTAAGCTCAAGAGAAAGTTACCACTCACCTCTTTCATGAATGCTCATATGCAAAGCATCATTGGACTAAATTGGCAATGCTCTTTTGATAACTAAATCTTTGTCTCATTTTGGATATGGTGGAGGCTCTCTCTTCCTGGCATAACACAGTTTTCAACAACTCCATAATCAACAAGGCTTAGACTCTCACTCCTAGGTTTATTCTTTCGTCAATATGGAAAGAGTGAAACAACAAAATATTCAAAGTGGTCTCCAAAGCTCCTATGAAAACTTGGGACTTGGGATGGCATCGTTGAGAACATCAGAGAATCTATTGTCATCTCTTGTTGGACCTTTGAGGACTGGACTCCCTCTCCTGAAAAACCCATATTCTCTCAACCTTGAACCTTGTACCTACCTCCTCTAGCTCTGATCTCTAACTGAAATTGAGAATGGCCTCTTCCCAAGTTGTTTGGTCCCCTCCACAATTCTTTGTAAAATACAACTTTGATTGGGCATCCAAAAGCAACCTAGGTCTGACCCGTTATGGTGGTATCTTCATAAATTGTTGCAGGGACCCTCTCTTCATCATTGTTGGTTCCATGGGAATCAACCCGCTATGTTGGTATCTTCAGAAATCATTGAAGGGGGCCTCTCTTCATCATTGTTGGTTCCATGGAAATCAACAATAATAATGTTGCAAAGTTCCACTCCTTTGAGCAAGGGCTTAGAGCAACACAACTTCTAGGCATTTGCTAACTCATCCTGGAAGGAAATTCATACCTAGTCATATGCACAATTACTCGGCTCGAAAACTATTCTAAGTTAGACATAATTTCAACTTGTTGGCATTGAAGTGGAAATCTTTATATCTATAATTATCAAGCTTCTCAAGCAAATACAAGTCATCATCCTGATGTTGTAAGAAGATTGGGCAATAAAGTTGCAAACCTCCTAGCCAACTTTAGCTTTATATATTATTAAGTTTGAGATAGATTTATAGGTAATTAATACAAAATATATCAATTAAATAATATGTAATTTCTTATTTATATAGAAAGAGATTCTCTATTTTGGAACCTAAATATCTATATATATCTATATATTATAATATAAATATGAAAATTGTTTCCACAATGACTTAGAGATTAATCATACACTAAGTTTTTAGATAAGATCCAAATATTATTAAATATCATTAAAGAAAAATATATCAATTTTTACATAAGGAAGAGCAGGAAGACGTTATCTCATCAATTTTCATATTTGAAATATATATGTGTGTGGGAAAAATGTATCACATTAACTTAGGAATTTACACTCCAAAACTAATTATTATATGCATATTTTATTTTAGAGCTAAGTTGAATGTAGGTGAGAGTATCTTCATGTATCTCTTTGAATCAATTTTTATGCCCCACAGGTGGTTCCCACCCTTAAACCCTCCCCATGATATTTGAACCACTAAATTGATAGAGACTAAACCCCACACCAACCAACTCACCTAAACTCATGCGAAACTATGATATAGATATGTTGTTATATGTAAGAGAATAGAATTTGTGGAAAATATAAGAAGATAAAATTTGAGCACCGATATTCGTCATGAAAAAAATACAACTCTATAAAAAAATAAGAAGCTATACTACCTAACCTTAGCATAATCACTCTGTGATAGCTAGCCTTGGGGGTACAATTATTAACCATCGAATTATGTTTTTTTGCACATTTACCGTTGTTTCCTCTACGAACATAATAGCTCAATAATCCCATTATGTTACATAGGGGAGGTATTGGACTAAGATATGCACCCAATAATGATGTTATCAAGCACATGAGTATTAATGTATAATGAATTATCAACATAGGGATGTGTGGTTACCCTATAACCACTGTATGTTAAAAATTAACGTATTATGAAATATTAATGTATGGATGTGTGGTTATCCTATAACTACTACATATTAAAACTACTCAAATATATAAGTTAAATGATTGATGAATGTCCATAAGTTTAGAATGTCAATGCAAATTAATTATGACAATTGGATTGGGAAAAATTCAAATCTTAAAATTGAAGTTAGTTACTTTTAATAATACAAATAATCACAAATCTTCATTTATAAAATGCAAACTTAATAAGTTCAATCAAAACCTTTCATTAAACAAGAAAAATATATTTGATTATAAATTTTAAACATAGATAATTGATATTTGTTGTGTATTAAAAATTAATATTTAAAAAAACTCTAAATATAACAATTTATTGTGATAAGAAAACTCCAAAACATTATTAGTCTTTTTTCCACAACCAATTTATAAAAAATATAAATTAAAATTTATAGAAAAAAAATTAAAACTATAAGATAGTTAATATTGACACAAAAATACTTATTATATCAACTTGAAAAACAGTGCTTATGGACAATTGTGCTTCTGGATAACCTCTCATAATCATAAACTCCCATGTAACTTCATTTGAAATAAAAATCTAACTTCCTCAATATTTTTTCAAGTGTCTTAAATTTTCAATATTTCAAAATAAATTTAACAACCTAAATTCACTTTTTAACATCATAAAATCACTTTGAAATTGAAAATGGAATCTCCACTCTCCTTATAAATTGGGTAACACCCGTACATAAAAGGGAATTAAATTATTTACACATTAAATCGAAAAGCATCAGCCATCTATATTGGCGCGAAGCACTAACATTAAAATGAAGAACTAACCTTAAAATAAGTTAAGGTTTGCGAGGGGAGTGGAATCGCATATAAAATGAAAAATAAATATCAAAATGAAGTAAAGAAGTGAATACGTAAGGGAAACACCATAAGGGTGGGGTATTTCTATAACATTTATAAGGGTGGGGTATTTCTATAACATTTGTTTGGCCAAAATAACCATGAGGTGAAGGAATAACAACATGAAATATTTTGTTAATTTTTCTTAGAAACTTTTTCAATATTGATGGATTATTAAGTGCCCGAAAGACTTTCAATAACAAATTAATCATATTCAAGACATGTTTTGCATTCTCTTCTCATATTTTTTCTTACCCCATTTCTTGTAACATGCCCATACCAAAGGTAATAACCAAACAAAGGCATTGGAATTTGTTCTTGTCTCTTATATCTATAAACTTTGGATATGATCAACACACTGCAACTAGAGCAATTGTGGAATTAGTTTTGTTAATTCATTCACTATATTTCCTTGGATATGATCAACGCATTGCAACCAGAGCATTTGTGAATTTAGTTTGGCTAATTCATTCACTATATTTCCAACCTGGTTGCACCCAGAAACATATGTTATGTTGCTCTAAAGCTTAGCTGGAGGTGGGGAATCCATCAACACTTCGTGCATGCAATGATGCATTAGGTGCACACTGGGAAAAAAACCATCTATGCCCAAGTTTGATTTACACTAAGTAATTAAGCTTTATGATGCATATCTAAAATTTGCTCATTTTCCCATGTATAAGTATTGAAATTTGACATATGCAACCTACAATGCCAAATGACATATCAAACATAAATGTGCTAATTTGATTTGTTTGAGGGAAAAATTTGATTCAATTTTCTTCAGAAACATAATCTAATTTTAAAAAATTCAAATAAATACATATATGCTTTGAATATCTTGAATTTGCTATTTTTCAATAATCAACTAAAGAAAGCTCCACATAAATGCAAGCAGAGATCTGAATTCCTTGAAGTTATTGTTTGTCAGATGAGATTTGGATTAAACACGAAAAATAAAACCTTAATTTTTTTTGGAGAAATTTTGGATAAAATATTGAATATAAAATTCCATAAATAAGGGATTGGCTTAAGACTTATGAGATTGAAACTATCTTTGATAATAGTGCAGTTAGGAATAGAACCATTGATGAAGAAAAAGTGACATTCCTTGTAAATGGTCATTGATTGAGAATTTATCACAAACCATTAACAATGGAGGAGTTTGTTAAACATCTGCAAGACAATATTGATTTGAAGGTGCTTAGGAAGGATTCTCCTTCCTCTCCAACTTGACTCGCAAAAGCCTTTTGTTTTCTTTATTATGTATTATTATTATATATATAATATAAATTATATATATATATTTATAATAATATATAATTAATTATATATATATAATAAACTGATATAACTGAAAACAAACACTTTTGGTGTTTATACAGAAAATCTAGGAGTGAAAACGATTTTCTAGATAAACAATTATTATATATATATTATATTATATATATATATATTTTATTTATAAACATTGAAACCAACACTGTTGGCATGTTTATACAGAAAATCTAGGATGAAAACCAAGTACTCTTAGCACCCTATATTTTCTTTCTAAACCCTATTATAATCCCATTTTATTTGTAACCTTTTTTTTTTCTTTTCAAAATAAGCAGCTACGTAATTGTTGAGAATATGGAGCTTTAACAAAAGTTTGCAGTTGATATTCACAGGGATCAACTAGGAAAATTGAAGATCTTGGCATAAGATGAATATGATCAAGCTTGTAGTTGAAGGCATCCAAGGAGAACCTACAAAAGATCAATCAAAACATCAGAATCATGAATCTAAAGGTATGTAAATATTAGATTAAATAATAGAGGTAAGAAACATTCGATTATGAAATAAAATAGACAATGCTACCGGCACTTAAAGTAATCATCACTATTCCAACTTCATACTTAACCATAGATACTTTGTCTTGTCAACGAAGTTGGCCATAAGCCCATTCACTGCTCATCATTGCGTAGATACTCCACTCCATAAACCTTGTTCCATTGACAATTTCGCCCTCATCCATACTTTGTTTTCCGAAGCCATTTTCACTCCATAACCTTGTCAAAAGAAGTTGTAGGCTAAGACTTCTCCAACATGGGGGTTATTGTGAGGACAGAGTCGGATGGGAAGAAATTCATGGAGGGTTATCCAAAAGTTAGACAGATGTTACAATAGGAACAATGGTTGGAGTTTATAGAGAAACTTAACTACTATGACAAAGAAGTTACAAAGTCCTCTGCCTGAGCATTCGATGGAGTTGAGGCACAAATTGGAGATGTGAAGATAGTATTGACAACATCCTTCATAGAAGAAGTAACCGGGCTACCTAGGGTTAATGAAACATGGCTCAATAATAGAGGAATTGAAGGAAGTGAATGGAAAACATTTCTCAAAAATCTAGGTATGGGCACTTCAGTCTTTAAGAAAGGCATTCCAATTACATCTCTTAAAAACAAATGGAGAAATTTATTGTTGGTGATTCAAAATTTTATTACTTGTTAGGTAGATTTGGCAGTATGTTTTTCTATCATATACGTTTGATGATGCATTTCGTTGAGGGGAATGAAATTAATTTTCCTTACTTCTTACTCAATAGTCTAAAGAAAATGACCGGTAAAACTCAAAGAAAAATACAATCTATTGAAAATACCATGTATCATCACAGTCTAATAAAAATGTTGATTGAATCCCACCTCAATAATATAGGAGATGATTGGGAAAAATTTCTTAGTCAGAAACCACTTTAGAGAGGTAAAACACGAAGAAACCAACAACAACATAAAGAGAAGTAGAAGAAGGTTATCTATAAACCCTAATGATGACCTACCTCCACAACAAGAGCAACCCTTAGAAGATGAAATTCCCCTTGAAAATGTATTAGAGAATATCAAAAAGAAAAATGTTAGAAGAAAGAAATCCAGTGATAAGGAAGAAATCACACCCAAAAGAAAAACAAAGGAAATAAAGCAAGAAAGGGCAGAAGAAAGGAAAATTCAAAAGCAAATTCCTCTTACTAAGACCTCATCCACTGTAAGGAGGAGTGAAAGACTCAATAAAACAATGAAGGAACCATCTCGATAGTCCACATAATTTCTCAATCTAGAGGAAGAAGAAGAGCCAAGGGCCCCATCACCAACCATTTTGTCACCAATTTCTAGTTCAGCAAGAAGAACACCCGAAATTGTCTCGATCCAACAAGAAATATATGATTATATAGAATCTTTGGAAAAGAGAGCTACAGAAAATTCCACTGCATCCTCTTCAAATCAGGAAAAGAATTCATTCTGATAGTCCACAAGAACCTTCAATTATTAATACTCTAAAACAAGAGATTTATGAATTGGAGACATTAAACAGGCACTTAAAATAGGAGCATAAAACATTGAAAATGAAAAATGAGAGATGTCGAGCTTAAGCATGACATAATTGAGAAGCAAGCTTATGCCCTTATTCAAGCCCTGAAATCATTCAGTATGTATGTCCTACATTCACCCATTACTGCTTATGTTCCTAATAGTGTTGTGAAGATTGTTTTAACCCAGCGTGAATCAGATGGGAAGAGAAGTAGATGGATCACTCAGATTATGGAGTTTGATCTGACTATCAAAACCACAAATCTAGTAAAGGGTCAAGGATTAGATAAGCTTTTAGCTGAATCCAACTGTAAAGTGCTCAGAATCAATCTTGTTTTTGGAATACAAGGGAAGAATCCACAAGAACCTTCCCAAAATTTGAATGAGAAGAATCCACAAGAACCTTTTGTTCTTGCAGAAGGGGAGAATCCACAAGAACCTTCCCTTCACCCTGAAGAAAAGAATCCACAAGAACCTTTACCTTCAGATCATATTAGCCCCATACACATTGATGATAAATTTCTATTATTAAATTGGTATTAGGACATTGTAAATTTCTTGATCCATTTTGAATGTCCAGCATGATTCTCCACAACTCAGTGTAAAACTCTCAAATTGAAAGTAGTCAAGTACTGCATCATAAATGAAAATCTATACTTGAAAGACCCACTTAATATCTTTCTATTGTGTTTAACAGAATCAGAGACTAAAGGAATCATTGACCAGTTTCACAAAGGATTTTGAGGAGGGCATTACGCTTGGAGAGCAAAAACATATAAGATTTTAAGGGCACGATTTTAGTGGCCCACTTTTTTCTTACAAGTAGGATCAAAGGTCAGAAGTTGTGTGCCCTGTCAAACGTATGCTGGTAAGCAAAAATTAGCAGCTCTTCCTTTGATCCCAACTATAGTTTCAGCACCTTTTCTCCAATGGGGATTAGATTTTATTGGAGAGATTCATCCTACTTCAAGTCATCAACAAAGATGGATCCTCATTGCAATAGACTACTTCAATAAATGGGTGGAAGCAATCCCAGTAAGAAATGCTACTAATTCAGTAGTAATCAAATTCATTGAAGAAAACATCTTACCTAGATTTGGTTGCCCAACTCAAATTGTTATTGATAATGCAACATCATTTTCCAATGTCAAGATGATTGAGTTTTGCCAGAAATATTAGATTCTACGGCATCATTCAACTCCATATTACCCTCAAGGTAATGACCTTGTAGAATCCTCAAATAAAAGTTTGGTGAAGGTAATCAAAAAGAATTTAGCAGATCATAAAAAGAGTTGGGATTCTCACCTAATTTATGTAGTATGGGCAAATAGGATTACTCCAAAAAGATCTACTGGAAAATCTCCTTTTCAGTTATTCTATGGGAAATATGCAACCTTCCTTACCAACTTGGCCTTCCCTGTTCTAAAATTTTTGCAGGATTCAACAAATGAACTTGATGACTTTTCAAGGAGAATAAATCAGATTATTGAACTAAATGAAAACAAAGATGAAGTTCAATACAAATTGAAAAAATATCAGAGCAAGATGAAGAGCCTGTTTGAAAGAAGAGCCAGGGAAAGGGACTTCAAGGAAGGTAATCTAGTTCTAAGATGGGATTCCAAAAGAGAAGATAGGGGAAAACATGGCAAGTTTGACAACATGTGGTTTGGACCTTTAGCTATTGCTGAAGTGAAGGGAAATAACACTTTTGTGCTACAAAATCTTGAGGGGTTGTATTCCACTTACCTTAGAAGGTTTCTCAAACATTACATTCAGTAACGAAAAGTTGAAGTAGATTTCATTACTACCATTGTAAAAATCCAGTTTATTTTACATTTCAAGCTCTCAGTGTGATTTTTTACAGCAAAGACTCCATATCCCGAGGAGAAGGCACATGGATCTACAGGTTCTCTGCATTCTGAAGGAGAAAGCAGTCCCCAGTTGGAGCCAATGTTGTAGCATTTTCGGCTTTGGTAAGTTAGAATCAATTAGTCAAAAAATGAAAATATATTTAAAAAAAATTGTTAAGCTAGGATATGGACAAAAGAATATTAAATAAAAAAAAGTGTTAGGAAATATTTTGATAAATATGTCCATATCAAATAAAATGTTAGAATAGATGCTCTAAAAAATGAAGGCAAAAATAAAATGTTAGGTTAGAAAGAAAAGCAAAAACAATAAAATTTGAAAGTGTTGCAAGTCTAAATGCCACTACTTTAGTCTAGTTTACTTATGCAAATAAAACTTGTGTGCAGTTTGTTTAAAATGCCACACTTGTTTATACAATCCAGTTATACAGTTTAATCATGATTGGATTTGTATTAAATTTTTGTTACTAGGCAACAATAGGTAGCAAATAAAATTTGCCCAACAGTTTAAACTGAGCCAATGGAGGAAATAAGAGATAGAGGTAGATTAGGCATAAAAAGAAAATTTTGAGTAGCTAGCTTAAATGCACTCTTAAAAAGAATAAGTGAAAATGTTAGGAGTAAAAGGGATAAGTAGTGATAGACATGTGAAATGTAATTAGAGCATCAAATGTTTTTATACTAAGCTGTAACATTGAAAAAGCTTACATTCGGTGATGGGTTTTAATTAACCTAAAGTTTTAAAGTTGCAATGTTATTTCATAAATATTTCCATTCATCCATTTATCGCCATAACCCGCAACTATCACATATGCCCTCAAAGTCATGACACCACCATCACTTCCGCTTATGTGTTAAATGCCCCCCACCTCACCTTTCATCCCGCAGGCACACCCATGATATGATGGCCCACGTCCCACCTCGGCCCTCATTCACCATTTGAACTTTATCGACGGGAGGAGGGGGGGTGGTCTGAAATGGGCAATTTCCAATATCGCCGACATAAACAACCTTTTCCTCTTTTTAGTGTTTCGGGACTTAAAATTCCAAAACTACTTACTGCCCCACCTTACCCCCGAACATGGTATATCAAGTGACCATTTACCGCTGCTCCATGTCATGCTCCACCTCTTGCCTACTGTCCAATCAACTACTACCTATCCATTGTCCATTCAATGTCACTCCTGTGAATATATGATGCAAAGACCCATTAGTTAATCCCATTGGGTTATTAATGCAAAATTCAAACGTTCATTGGCACCCCCGCTCCATTTTTTCCATTATAAATCCTATTAATTCATGAAAATGGTTACACAGTCCATTTCTGTAACCAAAGATGATCATTGGAGGTTTCTTTGCCACAGCTCGACCACTATCCAACATTAAGCAATTGTTTTTCCTTTTCAGGAAACTAACATTCAGGTCCACTTGCTCATTTATAGTTATACTGTTTGGATTGTAATCACTTTGTTTCAGGCCTATTTCTGTCATCTTCAGTCTGCAATTTGTTTGACAAAATGCCTCCCAATGGAAACAAACTTGCAGAAGTCCCAAATCCTCTGATTCATTCGCATGCTGACTTCCATCATACCCCATTAGTCAACAGAGATTGTAAAATCATTGAGACTTCTTCTCAATTTTATTTACATGAAATCTATTGCTATATGGAAGATCAGCTAATTGACCATACAGATGAGATAGTGCTCTGGGACTCCCAACTCCCTAATTATATTTTTCCTCAGATACACAAAGCACCTAAATTTGTGAGGAAATGCCATGAATCTTATGACCCCAGTTAGAGATCAATTATTTCACCCATAGGAGAAATCCTTTGCTTAATAAATTATGATTCCATTGAAAAAATGGTGTAGGCCCCTGCTACTACACTAACCCATCCTTTTTCCCATGAAAACCTGCTAGAAGCCTATCAAAAACTAGACTTTACTAAAAGATCCCAGACCCTTGAACTCTTTCTAGCTATTGATAGTCCTCTGCCTAAAAGAAATCATCCTTATGATTCATCGATTTTCCCTAATATAACCAAGCAAATCACCTCTATTTTGTTCTATTTTCTTGGTTACAACTCTGATTAAAATGTTAATGAAGCCATCCTTGGTCTCTTGTTTATCTTTTTTGTTGATTCTAAACCCACTGTCATTTATGATTTCAGTCAATTCCTAGCTGAAGCAATACATGAGAAGTTTTTCAAGTTCAAAACTGAAGAAGTATTCAAGTATGCTTTAATACTTGTTTACCTTTTTATATATTTTCAATGAGACAAATTCCCATTTTCTTTATAGAAGCTAGATGAGGAAGGAAATGGAAAATCAGTGATATTTTAGACTTCAATGGAGATGAAGGAGAAAGAAGAATTTACATATAAATAGTTCATAGAACTGTTTATTCATCCATCTATCAGTCTTATAAGCAACAATCCAGTACTAAGGATCAGTGAGGAGATTGTCAAAATATTACAGTTGATTGATCAAGCTGCAACAGGGGGTGGTATTGCTACCAAAACTATACAGATATCAGGGTTTATGGTTGTGAGCTTCCACCCTACAGACTTCCCAAGTACCTGCCTATCAAAATCTTTGCACTAGAATATATAAGGCAGAGGTTAAATGCAGATGAAGTGCACTTTGTGGCCGCAAAGAAGAAATCACAATTCAAGCTGAAAGCCCAAGTTGGTCCATTTATCTGTAACACTAGGGTAGCAGGACACTACAACAAAACCAGCGATTTGCGCCAGATTTAGCGCCAGATTTTAGTGCAATTTTTTTGTAATTGTGATGAGCAACCTGGCGCTAAATCTGGCTCTATTGTACAATTTTTAAAGCATCCTTTTTTGCGTCTGATTTTGCATCCTTTTTCACTCTAGATTTTGCATCATTTTTTGCACCAAACTATGCATCATTTTTTGCGTCAAATTTTGAACCAAGATTTGCATCTTATTTTATGACAGGTTTTGCTTCTAGTTTTGTGTCATTTTTTGCATCTATTTTTCATTGTCTTTTGCTTTCTATTTTGTGTCATTCTTTGCTTCCATTTT